>JAANSN010005697.1:0-11909 GCA_036850665.1 Dicranocentrus wangi
ACTAAAACTTGCTCCAGCTCATTGCTTGCCACTTTGTTGCCTCTTCCAGGCAGCGTTTTTTTGGTCCTGCCATCAGGTGTATGGAGTAGGTGTTCTGGAATTAGTTTTAAAAAACGATTAAACGCACATGACATGATTTCAATCAACCCAAACAGGTGTGAAAATCCCTTTTTTATTTTTTTATCTTATGTTAATTAGTCTAAAATCCAATTAGTCGGACACAGATGACAGGGAGGAAAGACAAGCGAGTACCCAGTTTCTCTTTTTGACTCCTCCACTCCCGAATCCGCCTTTCATGAACAGCAAATGTTCGAGAAGTTCTGCAAACGGAAGTTGCCTCCGCCAACTCCACTGCCCTCAACTTGAACTCAATCGAGTAAGATTGACGCTTTGATGACATTATTTTATTACTCGTAAAATAATTTTTGTTAGTTTTTAGAAATGTGTTTTCGAACCATTCAATACAAGGTTCGAAAACCTTACCAATACAAAAAACACTAATGACTAACTAATAGAGTGCTGAAATTATCGACAAAATAACGTTCTCGTGAAGACCTATATTTTTAGTCCAATCTTTCTGTCACTGTACCAGCAGCACAAGCTTAAGTACCGTAAATTCTAAATTACCCGCACCCGCGCGTTGTAATTGCAATTTTACACACTCACATATCAGCTCAACATGTAATTCATAAAACCAAAAACCTTGACCCTTTTGACCCTGATCTTCTTACCTAGTTGACTTTGCTGTTTCTTCCAATCTCGGACAGTTGAAGGGGTCACCCCAAACTTTCTGGCAGCTGCTTCACCACTTGCTAGCTGAGCATAGTTAATCACTTCAATCTTAAATGCGACGGAGTAAGATTTCCTCCTTGTTTTTGTGTCAGACATTGTGCAACAAACTACCTGTTGCATGTTTGAATATTTTTCAGTTCCAATCACTAATTGCAAGTTAATTACTTCATATGCCTACCTGTCCTATTATTCCTATATATCACTTTCTTGTAAATGTCAGAGTACCATTCATGCAGAAGGAGTGTTTATTATTTATATATAAAGCACCCGCGCACCATTGTAGATCCGGGCTTATTAGAATTCACGGTATTTGTCATCAATCAAAGAAAAATGTTTTTTTGCCACATTTCTAGTCTACCGTATTTTACTCGGTATATACCATGTGGTAAAAATCCCAAATTCAGTTCAATTCATCAGTGGTCGGTATTCGGTATATAATTCGAGATGTCATGTCAGTGGGTTACAAAATTTGATAATTGAGCTTAACATTAGACGGTAGTAAAATAATTAAATATTTGACATATACTTTACCCAACTCGGATTTTTGCTTCCTCCATTTACAAATACAGGCACGGTCCACCTGAAATTTTACAGCTGCTTGCCGATTATTATGCAGCTCCGCATAATTCACAGCATCCAGTTTAAACTTCAAGTCAAACGACCTCTTGACCTTTGACAATGTTTTTTACTATAGATGTCTCCCAGTTTTATAAAACTAAAACTAAAATATTGCTTTAAAAAAAATGCAAACAGGGTTACAAAATTTTGATTTGTTAAACACAAAACTGCTATATGGCCAACAATTAATTAAAATGTGTGCTGGTAAATGAGTTGTTTCATTAAATTCTTAATAACGGGTGTTTTATAATTTAGGGTGTGGTATAAATAGAGTCCACACTGGTCACACACACACATTCCATCCAGCCAACTAAAAACATCAGGTGATCTGCTGATACACTTTTTGCATTAGACTGTACACATTGCACAGTGCACACATGCTAGTAAAAATATATGAAGTGGAAATGTCTCAACTTACCCCATGAATTCAAAAAGGAAAATTCTTCTTCAAGGAAGCCAAAGCCAAAAAAGACTTTATCAGCAAACTTGAGTGAGAAATCTGTGAGAAAGCACAATGAAAATTGAGCATTTTTTATATGTAAATTATATATGCAAAATGCAAATTGTGTATTGTTGTAGATTACTTAATTAAAATATTGGTCATTCTTTCATGTGTAATGTAATTATAATAATGTGTAAAAAAAGATTTCAAAACACTGAATGAATTGCTATACTTTAAAATGTTATATATTTTTATATATGCAAAAACATTGAACCAGTAGTCTAGATTTTATTTCTTGTATTTCTATTTTGTAATTACAATTCAGTCTCATTTAATCAAAGGACATTGTTATCTTAATTCTATTAAAAATATATATATTATATTATTATGATTCATAATTTTTGTATTCTCTCCATCTTTCTTCGGCCGCCGGCAAACCCAAACGTGGTTAAAATTGTAATCCTCTCATCATCATCATCCTCATGTTATGCATGCACTTTCCGAACATGCTTTTCTAACACCTTACTGTTCGGAAACAGCTCCCGACACTCCCCACAACTCCGGCTGGATTTCCGTCGATGTAGTTTTTCGTGCGCTGTGAGTCGATGTTTGGTCATGTACTTTTTGCCGCAGGTGGGGCATGGGAAGTTCCACCCAGCGGGCCCTGCGTGGATAAGGGCATGTACCTCCAAGTTCCCCTTTGACTTGAGCACCTTTCCGCACTGGGAGCAGGGGAAGCATTTCTGTTGGGCCTGATGAAGGGCCAAGCCTCTCCGATTAACGTGTCCCAAAAGGGGTGGCTTATCCTCCTCCTCCTCCCCCTCCACCTCATCATTTCCGTCCTGATTGTCGGTGGGCTCGTGGTGAAACTCGGATTTGTGTCGTTTGAGCTGGGCCGGGGTTCGGAAGTAGGCGGTGCAAGAGTCCTCATCGCATTTGCTCATTTTTTTGGGGTCGAACCCATGACATTGCTTCATGTGCCGGTTACGGGCGCTCACAAGTTTGAAGTTGGACTTTGGGCACACGGAGCATTTGAGGATGACATTTTCTTCAAGTTTGGCATTTTCCTCCTGTTTAGTATTTTCCTTGGTTGGTGTTTCACCAGCACCCTCTTCCATGGAGGACTCCCAGTTTTCGAGCTCATTGGAAAGACCAAATATGATGGATGGCTCTATCCCTCCTAATATAGATTCGTCAAACTGGAACGCACTACTGAAGGTGTCATCTTCCATAAAAATATGGTCAAGGGGCTCGTCTTCCATAAAACTGTTTTCAAGGGGCGGATCTCCAGGGGTATCATGAATTTCGACGTCGCAGTTGAGTGCCTCCTCAATCATGTTGCACTGGACGTGTTTGTGTTCCAATGACTTGAAAATGTTGTCAACGGTCCTTTCTTTGTTTCTTGAGATCAGCGTAGTTCCAGTTCCAGTCGTCTTGGCTCCATTTCCCGAACATGATGATGGAAACATGCTCAAACCTGAAGTAAAAGAATTTGCATAAAAAAATTTTTTTTTATTTAAATGAAACATTTACACTACAAAAAGTTTTAAAAAAGTATCCAGTTATTTAAATACATTTTGTGGAAGCCCTTTTCCGCCACGAGTACACCTCCTCCATGGTCCGCAACCCTCCTCTAATATTCTTGGAATAGACCTCCTTCACATAGGCGACTCTGGAGGGAACCCGACCCGAGAGCTTGATGATTTTCCCAAAGCTCGAAATCTTCCACTCAAGCTTCGCCTCGAGCAGCTTTAGCTGCTCATAAGAGCGACTGAAGGATTCCAGAAGGAGGACACAGTCCTGACATACCCGAGGCTCCAATAAATAATTGGAGCATGACTCAAGATTCAGAAATGACTCCAAATTTTCCAAATTAGGATCGGCTGCGGGGGTCGCGGTCCCAGTCCCAACCTTGCCATTCCCCTCAGGAGGAGGTACAGGTTTTAAACAAAAAATGCATGGAATATCTCGAGTATTCTTGGTAGATTTGTTACAACCCCGCAAGCGTGTTCTTCTCCTTAACACAGGCGACATTTTCGTTAACAATATTTTTTTTTAAATTTTTTGAATAATATATAGATTTTTTAAAAAAAAAATGTATGATGAGATTCAAGGTAAAATGAAAGGTGACAGTGATGGAGCTTCACAGGATAGAAACTAGGGAACGGAACAATCGACAATACACAATCTCAGTCGGTGTTTGTTCATTGACGATGATTATGATATGATACATAAGATATCTAACAAGTAAGTAAGGCAAAATAAAACATGCACCTATGTAGGTAGAAATAGCTGGCTTTCATTTTTCATGTGTCCTGCCTGTCCTACTCCTATGTATAGGTATTAGGTATTTCAGTCTAGTATTGGGAAAAAGAATGCATGAAGTGGAGGTGGAAAACAAGGAGTCGAATTCAGAACTCAGAAAGAACCCATATATTATATACGTAATATACCTACCTCACCTCTATGTATGTACCTACCTACCTAAAGGCACTCATTCATATCATAACTGGTCTAGTACTATCGTACCGTACTACTGTGTCAGTAGGTTTCTTAAGAAAGTCCAGAGTCCAGTTACACAGAAGCAAAAAAGGAGAGGATTAGGAAGGATAACAATAATATTGTCAACATCATGCCGGTTTTGTCAGCCAACACCAATATAAGGGGTGTATACCAATAAGCTTAAGTAAGTAGGTACACTAAAAGCATGTACATGTTACTCATCACATCATCATCCTCACCATAATCATCATTATACATCCCTTCTTCTCTTCATTATTTCATGCCTTCTCCAAATGCAACAAGTGGCAGAGCAGAAGAGACCCACGCCATGCATGCTATATAATATCCACTAAATGACCTTGTGTGAGGAGGAGGAGAGGGCACATATTTTTCTTCAAAGTAAAAGAAAGAGTATAATGAACAAACATAATATTATCATGTTATTATTCATTATTTGACAAATATCAAAATACTGAACTGAATACCCACCGGCGACTAGCCACAATCATGCAAGGAGAAGGGATTTTAACCTGATTCCATTCTGTGTTATATCATTATCAGCTCACCTCACCTCCTCTGTGTAATAAAAGTTCAAAAAATACATAATATGTACCTGAGAGGAAACAATAATAATGCCCAGAAATCATATTTTTTCAGTGATCTCATTACTCGATCACTAAATAGTTGTAAATTAACAGAGATGACAGTGTCTATGAAACTAACTGTGGAGCAACTGGGGAGATTAGATTGGCAAAACAATCATCATCATCATCATCATGACGTCCTACCCGGAAACTCATCCACTGCTAATTGAATTAGTAATTTTTAAACTTAGTTTTAATTGGGATTTTAAATAAATTACCTGTAAAATACATCAATGAGATCGCACTCTTGGTGCGATTATAATTTAAAATATTAATGTTTTTTCTCTATCTCTGATTTATTATATCTGTAGGTGCCGTCAGGGGAAGAGAAGGAGCGAGCAGGTATTTTTTGACGAGTTCCGAGTTGGTAAAAAATGGTTGGTTGAGGAGGATCAAAGGGGGGAGAGCAGGGTAACGGTGGCGACAATAAGCTGAAGCCACTTGGAGGAATCAGGCTGAAAAACTTGGTATTTGGCAAAGCATGTGGTGACGAGGATGAAGAAGAACAAGTGCACATGCTGCACATTAATAAGCTTGGATTATTTGCAATATAAAACATTTGCATTTTGACCATTGCGAGTTCCCCACCTACCACCCCTTCTTCCGATCCACGTTGACTGCCAGTTTTCCAAATTTGGAGACCCACGTGGGGTCCGAATTTAGCTCGAGGAATTCATTCCCTTCTAGCCCCACTGGTCATCATTGGGAGGAGAAGGAAAAGTTGTTGTTGCATAAGAGTTTGAAGTTGCTGGAGATGAATGGAGTGCTGGAAAAGAGTAGTAGTTCCCCAAGCCCCGAATTCACAATTATCTCAACTTACTTATTTCCTCTGCATCCAGTCTTGAGCGATTGGCCTATCATTGCTTTAAGAAAATAAAAGAAGAAGAAGAAGTAAAAATAATATCCTGGCGAAATCCTCGATAAAATCGCACAGGATTCGAAATCCTGGAGGACGGGGGGGGAGACACTAAAAGTTTCTGAAGGTTTTTCGAGCCCCACTACTGAACGACCCATAATACAAGAGTGTACCCTTCCCGCGCCGTATCGAAGTGCTCCGTCCGGGAGCGCCATTCTTCGTGGGGCACATTTACTACTAAACTGGACTTTCTCCAGCACACCCCAGTTAGTTCTCCAGACGTTGCTTGGTGCTCAGAAGGAATTGCTTTGACAAGAGGGCCAAGCTGCAGTCGTCCATGATGAAAGACAAGCACAAGTATTATTTCGTCATTTGTAATAGTCAGGATCCAGTTGAAGCCACATTGGAAGGGATAGGAATGGGAGGAGGAGGAGGAGTCCTTACTGAGGAGGCGCTAATTGTTCCCAGCCTGGAACATTTAGAGATCCACTATGACTTGTTTATTTAAAGTTTATGCCAATATGGTTAGTGTAAATCCAACTACTGCATACACGTTTCTTCAAAGAAGTTTACAAAGTTACAAAGCCCATTGCTTTGTCTTCAGTCTATTTTTTTTATAAAAGTTTGACATGAAAGTCAAATGAAAGAAAACAAAAATGCTTGGTTTAGACGAGCCAGGGAAATCTGTGAAGAAGCTCATATATATATATCAAAATTCATCATCATGCATGCATCCCCTCATTTCATGCCTAATTTTCTATTCTTTTCAACAGGTGTGAGCAGACCCTAAAAAAATGAAATAATATGTTGCGAGAGAGAGAGAGAGAGGAAGGAGACTGACTGATATGAGGAGAGTTTATGTATCACCTTTTTTTCATACATACACGTACGTCAACACTTTTTTAACTCAAACTAAAAGGTCAAAGAAAGACAAAACAAAATTCTGCATTATGAATTATGATAATAATACATATACTACATATTATGATATTAAAACGAAACTTATTCATCGTCACACCAGAGCAGAGCCTAAGATGCATGACATGATGATGACACATACCCAATCCGACTAACCAACTCTCAATTTGAGAGATTTTTTAAAACATGATTTCGACCTGGATATTAGGTATTATTAGGATATCTATTAACGAAAGATATTATTATGCTATTATGAAGATTTACATAACAATGGGTATTCCAAGTAAAAAAAATCTTTTTTAACAAAAGCTTCCATCTTGATTGTGGAAACAAATATAATAGATTCCCTCACGACGAGGGTCGTCGTGTCCTTTGCATTGATTGACTACATAAAAGGCAGAAACTCTTGTGTAGCCTCATGAAAAGGGTACAAGTCTAAAAGTGATGATGATGATGCATTAATACATTGATTAATTTGCAATATTTTTTTGCAACTTGGAAGAAAAGGGATAAAGAAATCAACGAGTCTACCTACGACTACACAGGATTTCAGTCCAGAATTTATTATTATTACATATACATTTCACAGTGCCCCAGATTCGGAAAAGAATCCCAGAAACAAATCTCCTCCTCCTCCTCCTCCTCATCATGTCTCCCGATTATTATTATTTTTAACAACTGGTGACACTGGATTAAAAACTGGCGAAGAAATAAAAAACCATGATGTCCTGCCCCAAAAATCCATTGCTAATTGAACTGGTAAGCTAACTGTGGAGTTTTAAAAAAATAATAATAATACTACCTGTAATATGTAATCCATGTATTGGTACTATTAAAAGTAAAAGTTTCCAAATATTGAGCATCTCTCTCTCTGATTTCTTAAATCTGTCATCCGTTGTGCAGGTGCTGGAGTCCGTCTTCCGGCACTTAACCCACGTGCATGACTTGAAAGCGGCTCGGCTAGTTTGCAAATTGTGGAAGCAGGCATCCTTGGCCCAGTGGAGAGCAGTTGGAGTGTTTGTTCTCGAACAGAAAACCAACAACAGAGGAGGAGGTCGAAGGTCTTATTTTACGAGTTTGGAGTTTGTGAAAATGGTCGAGGAGGAGGATCAGAGGGGGTGCCGTGACGGCAAGATTAGGCAAGTAGGTGGTATCAGGCTGAGAAACTGGAAATTTGGCAGCGGAGCTGAGGATGAAGTCCAATTTTTGATAAATAAGCTGGGACTGGGATGCGTTGTTGTCAAACATTTGCATTTGGACCATTGCAATTTCCCCAACTACTCCTTCTTCCAGTCCGTGTTATGTACAAGTTTTCCAAATTTGGAGACGCTGGTGTGGTCCCATTCCGGATTTAGCTCGATCGACTCGTTCCACTGGTTCTACATGTATCTAGAAGGTGATGATGACGACGAGGAAAAGGTCCACAAGAGTCTGAAGAGGCTGGAGATTAATGGAAGGGTGGAGGGTTCCCCAAAGTCCCAAATTACCAATTACCTCTCCTGGTTCCTGGTTTCATGCATGAAGGATTGTCCCTCCATTGATGTAAGAAAAGGAACAAGAAGTGTGACAAAAATAATTAACTAATACCCCCAGGATCCCAATTTACGGAATTTGAAAATCTAGTCATACTATACAATATATATATATATATGATATTACCTATTTATTAAAATTAATTGTCACAGGAAATTATCATACGGGGACAGGATGTAAAAACCCCGGCTTTCTCAACTAGATGCATGACCTCGTACCTCCAAGACGTGACGGATGCTATAATCCGGAGATCAAGAAGATCCTCCTTAAATGACCCAGGCGAAAGTAAACTGAGCATTCGAAAGCTGGATATCATGGATTTGTAGGATTTGCTTACATAATATTAATCATGTAATCACTAATGTGGAGCTGAGCTGATCTGATACTAATAATCATACATACTGATACTCGTTTAATAATTTATTTGACAAGCAGTAATCTTGACGCTGGCCTGCGTTTTTCTAATGGAAGCAATATTCTGTACTTATACGATCTTCCAAAAGTGTCCCTTGAAGAGCTGGCCGTGGATGTGGGCGCCTATACGTCGGATATTGAAGTACGACTAATTTTTGAAAAGCTGGCGGACGGGGAGACGCTGGAGATTCTGAAGGCTTTTCGAGCCCCACTGTACGATCCGTACGAGAGTGGTGTGCCCTTCTCCAAACGAATGAAGGTGCTTCGGGAGCTCCATTTGTGGGGCACATTTACCCCCAATATGAACTTTCTCCGGTACACCCCAGTTCTCCAGAGGCTGGTGCTCAGGAAGAATTGCTTTGAGAAAAGGGCTAAGCTGGAGTCCATGTTCAAAGAGAAAGACGACAAGTATTCTTTCTCGTGCTGGAACCAGGATCCGGTCCAAGCCACTCTGGATGAAGCTACAAAGGCGAGGATCTGCCCTGACTGGGGAGGCGCTTACTATTCCAAGCCTGGATCATTTGGAGATCGACTATGACTTTAGTGTAAAAACCCTTCCCGAGCTCGCCAAGTGGCTGCCACATGTGAAGACTCTGAAAATGGTGGTGGATAACAACGAGATGCTTGAAGTAGTTTGCCGAGTGTGGCCAAACTTGACGGAGCTGGAGTGCCTATTTTGGGAGTAGGGTGGATGACGTCGGGGTTTCCCCTTTGAGGCAGATGACAGGTGAGTTCGGAAGTTTTGTCGTTTCTTGGGAAAAAACGAAATATATATTTTTGGTAAATGATCACAATTTGTGGATATATTTAAGCCTTGAAAAAGTTCAAATTGAATTCGTACTGTAACGAGGGTCTGCTTACATCCTCATCTGCCAGACTGTTTCTGGAAATGGGAGCACTGAATGAATTAGCTATTTGCGTATCGAGTAAGGTACGTACTACGTACGTATGTGTTTGTAAAAAGTGTTAAAAATCTGCTTTCAGTCTTCTTCCTCTTCGTCTTTTTTTTAAGTTTTAAACAAAAGTCATGCGTATGCGTATGCTGTGCTAATTTCAGATGACACAAAAATCTGTGAAAGAGCTGGAGGAGAAGATTCTTCTCGTCAAAGTTGTGCGCAATTATGGGAGACACGACATGCATGAGTGCTGTGAGCAAGTCAGATTTCTCCAGAAATTAAGGCCATCCTGGCCCAAAGGATCAAAACGAAAAATTAATATGTGCCACTACTGCCTTGTTATTTAGAATTGGAAAAAAGAGAATAAAAGTTTATCCTAATGTGGGGTGAACATATAATAATTGAGCATTATTGTGAGCTTATATTCCTGCCATGCCATATGTGTGTAGACATATATATATATATATGTATATACATGATATGTAATGTACTTTGCTTTTTAGTGAGCATATATATGTTAAGTACTTTGAAAATGTGATTGCCCCGGTGTCTACACTATATGCAAACTCTTTTATGCAAAATGCAACATAGGAAGTCTCGAAGAATATATTCTAGTTATCTAGCATTTTAATTTTTTTTGAAAGCTGGAGCTGACGGAGCTTCTTGTTCAGTGGGCTGGTCTGAGTTGGAGGACTACGACGACTTCACCACGCAGGCCTATCCATCCCGTTACCAAGTTTGTTGGGGAGCTTCTCGCGAAGGAGGCCGTGGAGACAAGGAGGATCCCGGTCAAAGTCTTCCGATTCCCGTTGATCGGTGGGCACTCCAAAACCGGAAGTTGCGTCCCGGAGGGAAACCACCTGTTGTTGCTCTACATGCAAAGCATGAGACTGGGGCACGTGTCTTCCAACCCGTTTCCTATCCTGCTACTTCCGGTCGACACTTGCGCCGAGGTGTCCCCCTCAATATTTTTCAACGAGGATGTCTCCCCCTCCGGAATTTTCAATGTGGCTCACGGGAATCCCATAATGGTTCACGAGTTTGGCGTGTTAGCCGCCAAATTTGGGTTTCCGGTGAAAACGGTTTCCTTCCGGGAATTTGGACAGGGTGTCCTCCAGAATGACAATAATTCCAGCAGCTCTCCATTTCATATTTTCAGGGAATCGTATGAAGAGGAGGAGAGCGCTAATTTCGTTTGTCAGTATGCCAATTCGGCGGTGGTGACAGCGTGGCTGCAGGGTCGACAGGATTTCTGGAAGAGCAAGAACCTGTCCCGGTGGGCGCCGCCCTCCTTTTATAACCAGTTGGAGGAGGAACCCGTACTGGACCAATTGGAAAGGGACCTCAACTATTGCAAGAAGCATGGCTGGTTCAGGAAGTTCGGGTTGGACGTTTAATTTTTTAATGTAAATCAGGCAAGGTAGGGACCACCCACAAATGCACCGTCGTTTCCTTCGTTTGTCACATATATCCTGTACAACATATTATGTTTGTAGTAAAAGAGATTTATGAATTGTAGGAATTAAGTAAGTGGGCTTTAAAATGCATGAATGAGTATAATAATTACTTAATTACCTACAAAATCATATTGTAATAATAATTATTTTAATTTCGGAAAGAGAACTACTATGCAGTCATAGCTTGTCCGTTTGCGATTCACACCAGCTCACCACTCACACCACGTCTGGTGATAAAATGTCCATTTATTGGCCACGAATTATGTTTCATTCATTATCAATCAGCAGCATAAGACAATGAAATGTATGGCGAAATTGAACGAAAAAGCTTATTATTATCATCATCAGTGTGTATATACATTATTAATTATACATCCGTTCTGTTCATGTCTACTCCCAGTCATAATAATCTAATGAAAATATGAGTGAACCGAATAAATTCTGACAATCTTTTATAATACGTAATAATAGTGATAATCGTTAATATATGAGAAATAACATAGGGGTAATTTCTTGTAATCTCTACATTTTTCGTGAACACCTACCTTGTAAATGTAAAAGAGCAGTCAGAAATTGATGGTACAACATAAACGACTCTATGTAGCATAATGAGTGCAAAGCATAGCACGCGTTGCATAATATTACCAATAACATATATCCAAAAACAGATTTATTATTGCAGCATGCATCAATAGCGGCTGCCCCAAATTAATATGGTCATGAATTGTATGGTAAAAAGCAAAGGAAAAAATGATAGCGAAAAAAAGCAAGACAGGAAGGATAGCAGGCAGGAATCATGATACCACACTTCAATCATATACGCAGAGTAGGTTTGTT
>JAANSN010005698.1:0-11905 GCA_036850665.1 Dicranocentrus wangi
GTTCTGCAAGGCATCGATACTCTACAAACCGTACGTGCGGGTGTACTGGAGAGGCAGGAACGGCAGGCTGCTCAAGGAGAGGGGGCCTGGATTCATTGACGTTTCCAAACTCGACGATGTCTACATCTGCTCCAATGGCGTGTCAGTTGGAATTAGTCGCACTACCAAATTTACCCAATATTATTGGCACTGCGCTAAATTTCCCTTTTGTTACTCGCAAATTTGTAAAAATTTACACACGGCACTAGCAAATTTGCACAAATTTACACAAATTTACAAGAATTTACACGAATTTACGGACAGGAGTTCTATGAATTTTAAAAAACAACTTTGATTGCATGAATAGCCGGCTGCTGTACTACGCCAAGACGGCCAAGTTTGGTGACCTGTACGAGGGAGGGGAGCTCCAGTGGGCAGCACACCACTGCGAGCTCTACAACCCGTCCAGGAGCAGTGCGATGAAACGAGACAAACTGCCCCCTGACATGCCTTCTAAGAGGGTTTAACACCAATTCTAATTTTGTTAAATTGTTAATTAGTGATTGTTGTTATGTGTGTGTTTGATATTGATGCGTGTTTGTTTGTTAGCTGCTGGGTCTGCTTCTGATCGGTCACCCGTCGGACTACCGCCTCCCAGCCCTCCAAATGTTCGTCCACCCGAACTTTGACCAGCTGGACTTCAAGTACGAGAACGTGACCTCGCTCGTCATGATCAGCTCCGATGGGGAGTGCATCATCGAGAAGGGAAACGAGCGGGCCAGGATTAGGGTTCGTGGGGTTCCTCCCGAGTCCGTCGAGAAAGGTCGGGAAAGGGAACTTATATCTACACAAATTGGTGTACAAATTTGATTTATTTGTCTATTAATTGGTGCATGAAAATGGATCAACAATTATTGTGTTCCAGGTGACAAGCGGGACAGGCCGACGACATTCTGCAGACTGGACGCGGCGAGGCAGCTCGGGCAGGAGGGAACTGACACTGTCGCTCTCGAAACTCTGCCAGACTGGATGGCTGGGAAACACGCTCTCAAGGCTGCTGGGAGTCCTAATCCTACACCTCCTCTACCTCATCTTGGTGGTGGGGCACCACTCGACAAGGACGATGACATGCCGGAACCGCCCCCGATGATTAAGCCTCCGCTCCCCGAGCAGCCTTTGTACGCAGACCCGGAAACTGGGAAGGTCGACATGAAGATCGTCGCTGCGGGGGTTCTCGATCAGCTCACGCATGACAAGCCGTTGCGGTTTGTGGGGTGCCTCAAGTACCCTCCGTACAACAAGGAGGTGGAGAGGATCGTGTATGACAGGTTCGCAACTGGAAACCTGAAACCTTACTATTGATATATAGTCCTGTAGCGAGTTACCGGTGTTAGAAATAGGCTGATTGACAGGTGGAGGGTAACGCAGTCGGCAGACTTTGGAGTGGACAAGAACAAGTTCCTCTCGCCGAAGGACACGGACGACTGGTGGAAGGAGAGGCCGTTCGGGAACCGGACGCGGTTTGCCATTTACGAGGTGGACGAGCCGGCAGAGGACTACCTGACCATGTTCAACGCGCTGATCGAGGCCAGGGAGAACCTGGCCCTGGCCCCCAAGAAGACGGCCAAGCTGAAGAACGCGTACAACGAGGTGAACAGGGAGTTTACTCTTTTCTGCTACCACTACGTGTACAGGGCGCTGTACGAGGTCTTGACGGAGGACTTGGAGCTGCCACTAATTAAAGCTTGGGAGGAGGTCAAGAACGCCATCGAGAGTGACCAGACTGTTGACAACGGGACTGGGCTCAGCATCAACTCCACCATGCACGCGTTCGATAAGAGTGTCAAGGACCTCAGCGAGGCTTTGCACTTGAGCAGGGTTGATGGGTATGACAACGGGAGGTTGAGTGTTATCTCGAACTATACGAGTCGGAGTGATGCGTTGGGGGAGTTGAGGAGGGTTGGTGGGGTCATACTCGGTCCGATACTGAGCAGGGCTGAGACCCTGTGGAGCAGGTACCACCTCTACCTCAGGCACACTGACAGGGCCATGCGGGCGTTCGTGTCTGCTATTAAAGAGTGGGAGCTCACTGGGTCCGTCAAGCCTTGTGTCCAGGGAGAGGTGCTCAGTCTGGACACCTTTGTTGAGATCAAGAACCCGGCTATCACCAAAGAAGGGGATGTAGGCGCTGCTTGCTATAGGCTCCCTCCGTTCAGGTCCAGTTGCGGGGAGGTCAGGCCTGGCTCTAAACGGGCTTTCTCCTTGTTCAACATGAGGAAGGGGAAGGGTAGTGTTGAGGAGTGGGGGGATGGGAACGAGTGGAGGGGGGAGGTCGTATCTGTTATTAATCAGGTATTTTGTAAAGTTTGTCCTTACATTAGTGAGCGGGTTGTTACTGGGTTGGGGGATGTGCTTAAGGGGTATCTCCTTGGGCTCGTGCTCGGGACCGGGCTGCTCGATCCGGTTGACGGGTCGAGGGTCGAGGCTGCGGGGGGGATGCTCGTTGGGGTGTACAACAACACGTATGATAGTCTTGGGGTTAAAGGGCTGTCCAAGATGGACCCTTTTTGGGGTGTCATTCTCTCCGTTTTGAGGAACTGCAGTAGTAGTGGGGGCAGCAAACCGATTCAGTTTTGGGATGTTGAGGACAGCGAGAGCAGTGGGTACTCGTACGTGCACGTCGTGAGGGAGCACTTGAACGGGACTAGGGAAGAGGTCAAGGTGGACCGGCTCGTGATGGACGAGATGGCCGACTACGAGTACGAGTTCAACTGGGCTATCGACTCGTACTGGAGGGTATTCTCCACCGTTCTTGGGACCTGCATGCCCGCGAGGGAAGACGCCATCCCGCTCGTCTCTGCCAGGTTTAATCACTGTGACGTGACTCTATTTTGTTGACACTGCAATAATTACATTTTTTCATGCTATTAGGTTCTACGCCTTGTTCACCAGAGACTTCTTAAGCCCGCTCAGGCAGGTTTGGTGGGTCCAAAATATACGTGTTAATTCTTCGTGTGTTAATTAGTGGTTAGGATATAATGAGCGTGTTTGTGTTGTTTATTAGGATGAGCAACCGGGACAACCCGATATTCCGCGTGATATTCGGCGACTACTTCTCGAACGGGAAGATGGACAAGTGGACGAGGAACTGCATGGAGAGCAGCTTCTTCCTCAGTGGCGACCTCCACTACAGACCCGTTAGGAATCTCTACGTCAACGCCTTCACCGAAATGAACTACTTCACTTCGGGGCCCATGGTCGGCACTCCGGGGGTCCTCGCTCAGTCCATCTAGGCTTACTATATTTCTATTTCTATTCTGTGCCAATATATTGTGATGAGCATGTTGTATTGTGCTCTGCATTTACTGTTTTGCGCGGTGGTTTATTGATGGTTTATAATGGTTGGTTTTAAAATGATTTACAATACACGATAGAGCCTAGCCGTTTGGTTCAAACTGGTATTAAAAACAATTTTTAATAATAATTATAATATACAAATTGGTTTCTTAAATAACCGGTTGATCATCGGTTTCATAAACATGTATAGTAGTAGTAATTCGTGCATATAATGGAGATAAAAAGCCAGTTAAAGAGTATAATAATAATAATATACAAATTGGTTTCTTAAATAACTTGATCATCGGTTTCATAAACATGTATAGTAGTAGTAATTCGTGCATATAATGGAGATAAAAAGTGGGCAGAGTCAGTCGGTTGAAAAACAAGAAGAAGAAAAGATAAAAGACGAATATGATGATGAGTATGATCAGACGTACTCTGTGAAGTCATCGACAATGAAGGAAGGCCGTTTGGGGAGGACAGCGGAGCTATCGCTCAGCTCCTGCGAAGACAGCGAGAGTCCAGAAGAGCCCGGACCCGTCGACACTGATGATGATGAGGTGTCTGCTGGGTAGAGCTTGATCCGCTCAGACTCGATCCTGCTTCTCAGTCTCTTGATCGCTCGGAGTCTCTCCAGCCAGTTTGAAGCGTACGGTTCTTGGTTCTGACGTCACTTTACGGTGGATCACTGACGCCAGCTGCAAAGTGGTTACAGTTATATGATTTTAATTTGTTATTTATATGATTATTGCATATTGCAAATTGTGTAGGTACTGACGTTCCAGTGAAGGGCAAGCTGCCTGGCCATGATGGGCAGGTTCTGGTCGGACACGATCTTCACGTCCGCGCTCCCAATCGTGTCCACGAGGCTCTGCTTCGCTTTCACGAACACGCGGTTTGTCCTGTGGTCCAGTGGCTGGATTATCACGCACGCGTACAGGAACTGGCACTAAACAAATCACAAAGTATTGATTATCGAGTTTTGCTTTACTTCATCGCAGTAGTTGTAGTAGCATGTAGCAATTTAAGTACCTTGATGGTGGAGATGTCAAACTCCTCGTCAGAGTTGTTGTACACGATCGCGACAAAGTCGTTGCCAATGTGCCGCTTCTTCCCGTTGCAGTTCGGGTCCTTGTCCATCTTCGTCGGCATCAGCGTCGCCACGTGGAAAATCACCTGAACCAAAATTAGGTCTCAGTGAAAAACATATTTTTTTAAAACCCACAATAACACAAACATAATATGAATTAGTGCATAACAACACACACCTGCATGACGTCGTCCTGCCAAATGCAGCCAAACTCGCCGTCCTCGTTCCCTTTGGCATCCAGCCCGCCGAGAAAGGTCCTGGAAGGATCGACCTCGTTGAGTTTGATAAGCGTGCCCAGCCCCTGGAGAAAGTCCCTGTAGCGCAAGCACCCATACGCGTTCTGAAAGATGGCAGCCTCGTTGGAGGCCTGACCAGGCCCGACGTAGAGAACCCCGATTTTGTGGGTCTCGTAGGGCACGACAAAGTCCAAAACTTTCAGGCTGTTGTTGGTCTGCTCGTTGGAGGGGAGAGGTAGGGGTTTTGTAGACGAGCTGCTCCCTCCAAGTATCCCCTGACCACACAACTGGAGGAACACGAAGCTAGGGGATATCCCAGACCTGATCCCAGGGTCTCCAGGCGCAGCGCTGCTCATCCTCATGTCAGCGTTCCCTAATGACGTCATTCTCCTAACTGGCTGCCCACTGTTCCTCCTCGCTGGGGTCATCACTGAAATCGTGAACATCCTGTCCCGCTTCACAGGGCCCAGCTGCATCATGGTCTGTTGCTGCTGCTCCAACAGCAAACTCTGAGTAGACGACACTGGAGAAGTTTGCTGAGACGGGGATACCTGACCGCTGCTGTTATTCGCCTTCTCGATTTCCAATTTAGGTTTCGCAAAGTAGGGTTCCTTATTCTGTACTTTAGACACTGTTGTGGTTGCAACAACCTCCACGTTGTCCACGAGTTGGTGCTGCTTCAAGGACGACCCCGTCGTGGCAACCTCTTCAGGGATGGCTTCACAGGAAGGCGTGTACGTGCTGGTCTGCAGTGTATCAGAAGCCGCTGGTGTCTCGTCCTCCTCCTCGTTGATCCCCTCCTGCCTCGGCAGAGCAGTAGTCATTATTACCTGTCCACTAGAACCGCTTATTGTCGCCTGCTGCTGCTGCTGCTTTGCCATTTCAGGAGACGAGTTTGTCCTCCGAACCGGAGGTTTCTTGGTCGGAGACACTGGTTGTTGAGCCTGGTCCTGTTGATGAGGAGAAGAACTCGGTTCAGCAGCAGCTGCTTCGTCTTGTTTCTCCTCTTTCCTAACCTCCTCAGCGCGCGGCGGTTGCTGCTGCTGCTCAGCAGGTTCCCCGTGGAGTTCCTTCTTGGCCCCATCAACGATTTCCCGGAGGTAGACGGCGCTGAGGTCCCTGAGCACCAAGCTGTCCCCTTGAGCAGCCGAGTTCTGGTGAACGCCACCGATGAGGTTCTGGACTCTCATCATCCAGGACGTGTTCCCTGTCGGTCTCCTGATCAACACCTCGGCCCACCCTTGGCACCAGCACACGCACACGTTGTGCGACTCTGACGACTTCCGACCCTTGTCAGCATTCATGTTGTTCATCATCATGTCGGCAGCGGACGTGAGCTTGTTTTCCAGCCCGTGCTCGTCGTCGTCGTCGTCGTCATCTTCGTCCTCGACTGATGAGGACCCTTTGCCCCTGCCCCCGCTCACTGCCAGTGCCGATTTGTGCCTCCTCCTTATCGCCGCTGCCGCCTGCAAGCAGAAACAATGTGTAATGAAATGGGTTATTGTTATTAACATGTTAAGCAAGTGGATATTTGCTAGTAAAAATGTTATGCTAACCTGGCTGGAGCCGCTGATTGTGTAGCTGCGCTTGACGCCATTGCCAGAATGCCTGTGCTCGTCCTTGCCCTCCTCCTCGTCGTAGCTGTGCTGCCCAACAAGAACGCGCCTCCTCGGGTTGTTCGAAGTACTACTACTACTGGTCTTGCATACCCCCCAGCACCTGTCGCAGAGCCCTTCCCTGAGTTCCCTCTGACTGCACCCACTGGTCCGAATGGTGATGATCCTGTTATCCACAATCCAGGACTGACTACTCCCCCCGTTGACGAGGAACCCGGCAGACTCGAACCTGTTCGGAAGGGGAGAGCAGTCGGCAAAGGCGTAGCGTGCCATCAGGTCGACGCAAGTTTCCGTGAGCTCCTGGTGGAACTGTATCGTCACTTTATCGATTGGTTGTTGGTGAGGCGGTTGGGGCTGCTGCTGAGTTGTTGAGACTTGTCTGTGGAGCTCGAGCTTGGGAGGGCCTCCAGTCTGTCCGGATATGATCCTCTCTCGCCTCCTGTTCGAGTTGTCTGTGAGTGAGCTGGAGCGCTTCCTGTTCGAGCTGTCCTCGTTGATCGGGATGGCGTGCTTCCTTTCCTCCGCTTCGACGAACGGGGCGAACACGTTGGACTCTAGACCCTTGATTATGTACGAGACGAAGCCCTTGCGGAAGCTGAGCCTGCACTTGAGGAACCACAGGGCTATCACGTGGTGGGCCAGCGAGACCACGTAGTGGTTGAACTTGAACGGGTTCGTGTACGGCAAGCAGATCGCAAAGATGCTCATGTACTGGTCCTGCACGAAACTCGCAAACACTCGCGGCAAGTGGATCAGGGTTGAGAGGAACTCCAGCACTGGGATCGCAATGTTCAGCTTTGGCGAGATTTTAGAGAGTGACAGCAGAATCTCTGGGATCAGCTTGTGCATCACCTCCTTCATCTCCAGCGTGCACGTTGTCAGCGCTGAGATGCAGATTCGGGAGGATTTTGACACCAGACCGTGCTCCAGGCACTTTACTATCTGCTGCTGGTTCTTTGAGTCCAGGTGCGAGTGGTAGGATACCAGCGAGGTCAGCGCTGGGAACACGTACGCCTGCAGGTCTGACGGGGAGAACTTTGTTGGCGTGTTCCTCAGCGAGTTCTCCGACTGCGTCGACGAGATTAGCGACTTGTCCTTTACCTAAGATTAATGGGTTTTGGTTTTAGGTAGGTTTTCATGATTGGTATATTGCATGGGTTTAAGGTGGGTTTTAAATTGACTTATTTTGGGATATAAGTTGGTTTAAAGTTGTTTTATAGTGGGTTTAACACGGGTTTGTGGTAGGAGGATTGATGATATGATGGTTGAAAGTAGGTTCAAGGTTCAAGGGCATAAAATGAATATACAGGCTGATTCGTATTGATTTGAAATAACTGGAAATTTTTCATAGTCAATGGATATCCATCATTCGATTGTTCCCTTGGCCTTTGGACCAATAGCTATGAACACTTTCCACATGCTATATTTTCGTACTTCAAATCAATATGAATCGCCCTGTATAATAAAAAAAAAATGTTAACTAACCATGGCACAAAGGTAGGAAGCGAGTACGTCGACGTCATTGCCGTGCTTGGAGAGGATGAGCGCCTTGTTCTCCATGACGTGAGGGAGTTGGAGGAGCACAAGCTCGAGTATTTTCCAATCTACACGCATAAAGTGGAATTCATTGTAGATATCTATTAATTTTGGATGAGATAAATGTAGTTTGTTAGTGGTCGTTACCCTTTTCTTTCTTGAGGCACCAGATGACCTGCTTGCAAGCAGCGGTGAGTGAAATGTAGCTGATGAAAGGCCCCTGTTTCTCCTGTTGAGTTTGAATAGGAGGAGAAACGCCGTGTCCAGGAGGAGCTCCTCCGCCACTGTAACCCGCCTGTTGTTGTTGTTGCTGCTGCTGCTGCTGCTGTTGTGAAAGGTACTCGACTCCAGGCTCCCTGTCTTCGTCCTTGTGGTCGACTGCCAGGTATGAGCTGTAGCACTCGATCAGCCCGCTCTCGTTCGGGAAGCCCAGGTGGTAGAGAGCATTGGCCCGGATGCGGAAGAAGCACTCGAATATCCTGTACCTGATTGTGGGGCAGTTGTCCAGGATCATCGGCTTCTTGTAGTGCTTCTCCAGGTGCTTCACCAGGATCTTGTACGCCGTCACCGCTATCGAGCTGGGCAGGCTGTACACCTTCACATACACGACAAATCCGTTGATTGTAATAATTACAATTTTGTTACAATTAATTACAATTTAGTTACAATTAATTACAAATCAATGTTTACCTTCCTCTGGAAGATCTTGACGATTCCAGCGACAGCGACGTGAATGTCGCCGACCTCGTGCTCGCAGTAAACCTGAATGACATTATTATCCCCTTGGACCTCAAACGGCTTGTTGATAACTTTCTCGAGGTAGTGGAGCAGATCGTGCCCCCTCTTGGACCTNGACCTCGTGCTCGCAGTAAACCTGAATGACATTATTATCCCCTTGGACCTCAAACGGCTTGTTGATAACTTTCTCGAGGTAGTGGAGCAGATCGTGCCCCCGCTTGGACCTCGACTCCATGAGGAACTCGACAATAAAGGACACACAGTGCTGGCGCACGCTCACTTCCGGCTCCTGCTCGATTTTGTTAAAGTACGTGACGATGACGTTGTCGAGGAGCTGCTCCTCCAGCACGTCCTGGTTCTGTAAACAAATCTTCTGGATGAAACGAGAGGGCTCTCAGTCTCAGCTGGACACGGGGCTCTGCGTGGAAGTGCAGCTGCGTGAAGCTGACGAGGTCGGGGAGGAACCTCGCGCTGCTTGACGCTGTCTTCGACACTGAAGAGTTCAACAGGCGCAGGTACTTGTGGCACAGCAACTTGTCCACCGACGCTGGCTGTATGTGTCACACAAAAAAAAATTCAGGTTGTAATAACTAACCTGTTTGTCCAGTTTATCAAAATTTATTTATGTATTTACCGGTCTGGAGTGGCAGACGCCGTCGACGAGTTCCCAGTACTTGTTCACATCCCCGCAGAAAGTCTTCGTCCCGAGCACGTTCTCCACGAGGTCCAGAGTGTCGTGAATCTGGGTGACCAGCCTCCTGCTGTTTTGTATCCACCGGATCTTTCCCCTGCCCCCGTCCTCCTCCTCTTCCGCCACTTCGTCGTCAATGTTCCTCGAGTATTCGATTATCTTGCCCATTATCTCAATCACCAGGTCCCAGCCAATCACCTGAAGCGAGTCCGCGCTGTTCTTCACCAGGTCTTGCACTCGCAGGAGCACCTCGTACGTCAGTCGCAGGTCGTTCCTCGACAAGCTCTACAATTTAAGTTTCAGCAAGTTACTTAATCCTGCGTTTATTAACCGATAATATTAAATCATGCAACTTGCAATAAACTCACTTCTCTAAGCATCTCTCTAAAACCCACTTTAAATCATTCTGTTCGAACCCACTTTAAACCAAGTAACCACCCACCTTTTAAACCCACTTTAAACCACCACCCAATTGCATCCTCCAACCCCACTTCAAACTCAAACCATGCATCGCATAAACTCCGTGACATAAATAAGCCATAATATGTTACAAACCTTGGAGTATGCATTGAGCACGACGCCGACGACGCCAGCACCTCCACTGCCACCCCTCAGCAGGCTCCTGACGACCCTGTTGCCTCCTCCCCAAAGCACGAGCCCAGTGACAAAGACAGCTCCTCTGATGACAGAGTTGAGGTCCGTATCAGACACGCCGTCGCCAGCACTCTCGGCACTGTTCTGCATGAAGTTGATAAGGGTGAATAGGCCAGAGTGGCCCAAGTGAGTGCCCAGCAGGTTTCGCATGACCTTCCAGCTCTCAGTACACAAGTTGTCAACAGTGACGGTTCTGCAGAGCGTGGCCACGACGCTTTGCAGCGTGTTCGGAGGGATCATCGAGTACATCACTATCGTGTTCAGAACGTTTATGCAGGCCAGCGTGTCCTGAGGGTGCGGGGTCGTCAGACACGTGATGCAAGTGTTCCTGCCAAAACAACACAACACCAGTGACAATGACGCCAACAGCTTAGGAATGACCAGAAAAAATGTTAGATTTTTTACTGAATGATTCCGCCGAGGACGTCGTCATCGAGAAAGCTGCAGTTGAACTTGACGACGTTGGTGAGCAGCCCCATGAACTCCTCGACATTAACCGGATTGTGGATGAGTACCCCAGGCCTGGGAATAACCCCACACGCCTCGCTCATCATCCAAGAGAGTAGAAACGGCCCAATCTTCTCCTCAAAGTACTTGACATCCCTCCCGTTCTCACTGAGAGCCTTAAGAAACTGGAACCTGTGATAAGTGTCCTCCGGCTTATCATGAGACTTGACAAAGCTGAACAGCTTGGCCCTGAGGAACCCGGGCTTGTCGAACTGGCTCTGGATGATGGTCGTGAACGCTGAGAAGGTGAGGTGGCGGATTTGAGGCTCCGGGTGGCT
The DNA here is from genome assembly GCA_036850665.1 of Dicranocentrus wangi. Lineage (NCBI taxonomy): Eukaryota > Metazoa > Arthropoda > Collembola > Entomobryomorpha > Entomobryidae > Dicranocentrus > Dicranocentrus wangi. The sequence goes on from JAANSN010005698.1 coordinate 10,665, forward strand.
GAACAGGTCGTGGGTTAGCGACCACAGCTTCTCGACCGTGTGCGGCTCGATCCGCTTCGACCTCGTTGACTCGTGGAGCTGGTGCAGGGCTCGGACTCTCAGCTGCAGTTGCACGGTTGGTGACAGGTCCGCTGTTGCTTCTTCCGTTAGGAGGAACGTCGTCTGCGGGGATGTGGAGCTCAGCCCGCTCTGGCACGACGTCGACGTGTAACCTTCAGAACATCCACATTCAACATTATTACTCATGTCATTTAAACAATGTCACTCAATTAAACAAAGTCAAAGAATGACACCATTTAATCATGTCCATGCGTTTCTCCTGTGATGTCAGGTTACACACAAAGGAAAAAAGAAAAGGGATGTGATTTCTGACCTGCAGTTCCAGTGATGCCAGCGGTGGCAACGCCAACAGCAGCGGCAGCCCCGTAGCCCGCAGAGGTGCTCTTCCCGAGCGACTTGAAGAATGACTTGAACCGGTCGTTAAAGGTCTTGTTTTCCTTGCCAGCCTGCTGCTGCTGATTAGCATTATGATGATGATGATGAGACTGTTGCGTTGTTCCAAGTCCTCCTCCAGGTGTCAACGCTCCAGAAGAAGACTGGTGCGCCGACGAGCTAACCGTGTTACTGTTCATCATTCTTGTCACTTGGATCTTGGATCTCCTCTCAAGAAACTGCTCATATTTCCTCAACTCGATTACGACCACTGACACGACACTTTTTTTAGTAATATCCTTCCTTCCCTTTTATATATCTTTTTTCCTATTTTTTTTTATACAATCCTCTTGTTTTCTTGTTTTCCCATATTACGTGATGGTGGTGGTGGTGGTATCCTCTTCTCTCTCCCCATATGATCAACAACACCAATGCAAAATTATGCCCGAGTGTAGCTCTCCTCTCTCTCTGATGAAGCACTAGTCTAGTATCCTCTATTCTTCTACTGCGTTCCACATCTGTTTCTCGCAGCGAGTGAGTCTCTTCTTCTTTCGTGGTGTACATTTTTGTGGGGAACGACATTCTCTACTGGAGAACATCATACACACACACACGCTTGCTATATTTGGGACAGCCTTTTCCTTTGTTTCCAACTGGCGTGCATTGTATAATATTCCCATTTTTGCATGCATTTATTTAGTGGAGAGGGCTTGCGTTTGGTTGGAGATGGTCAGAGCTCAGGGGTTCAATCAAATTCATGTAATTAATTAATTAATAAATAAAAAATATTAAATTATACCAAAGTCAAA
>JAANSN010005699.1:0-11905 GCA_036850665.1 Dicranocentrus wangi
ATGTAATGTTTTATGGAACTGTGCCCTTTTAGTGTTACAAACGGGAGAACAGCTACTTTGTGTGGCTGAGTTTGATTAACACTTTAATAAAGTCAAACCTAACCTAACCTAACCTAAACCACGATCCTCCTGCATAAGGTTTTTTTGTAATTTTGCACTTGCGTCGTGCATTATTCAAATATAACAAAGATTTTTTCCATTTCCATTCTATATATACATCATCATCATCCAGCGATTCCATCTTTGGGTGCATGATACCGACGACAAAAATCATTATTAAAAATAATATATATAGTTTCATTTTGTGTTAATAATTTAACAATATTAATTATAACTTTTGGATATTTTCCATGAAACCATGAAATCAAAACTCACAATTGTCAGAATAATTCCTAATAATAAGTATAATATGTATAAATAAAGTTATCGACTACTACTATTTTTATGATGTGCTCTGTATCTACTTCAATCAAATCCTTGGTCTCTTGTCGTCAGCTAACTATAATGTTTCATTTGTTAAGTGTGTATGTTCCACCTTGCTCATAATAAATTATTGGCTACTTTTCCTAAAACGCATGGTCAGTATGGTGGTCATATTTTAGTAATTCTGATACTCAGATACAAATTCCCCCCCTTTTTTGGTATTTCCCTATACAGGATTGTTAGGTGTTAGGAGCAAACACCCTATTCGTTAACTTTTGATTTGACTATGTTATTTGGTTTATTTGGGTTCCCAGCCAGGTATATGTACGTGCTCGACATGCATACATAACAACACGTGTTAAGTGGGTTACATAGTCGTAGTCCAAATGCTTTAATCTTTTTTTGAAAAAGGGCTTTTGTCCTATGGGGGTTTTGCCCTATGGGGCTATTGTCCTAGGGGGCTTTTGTCCGCTGGGGCTTCTGCCCTCTCAGGGGCTTTTGTCCGCAGGAGCAAATGTCCTAGACCCAGATTTTTCTCACCTGCGGCGTTCATCAAGAGAATTAAGTACTTGACCGTGAAGTGAATGGGAACAAAATACAGGGCGAAAATAATCGCAGTGCGTATAATAATAATAAGTGCGCAGGATACGAAAGGCTTCTTACAATTAGAACCACACAATAAATTTCAAACGCATGCAAAAACCCGACATGACAAATGGTAAATTATGGCGAGCTCAAGAGGAGTAGTATGGATGGTACATATATATTTCAAACAAAGGAAATAAAATAATAAAACATTAAACTTGAGACAGGTCCGGGAATTAGCAGGGTTGCCTTTCAAGTCATGAAAGGTTGCTCCACTAGCTCCACGCTATTCTTTCATTAACTCAGTATGTTTGCATAACTCTTTTGGGGGTATAAAAAATTGGAAATTATCCGAGGTGTATGTAATCTCGAAGTGAAGTGACTTGTATGAGTGACTTTTGTTATTTATGTGTGGCTTTTGTTATTTGTGACTGACTTTGGTAATTTATAACTCACACTTGTTATTTATGACTGACTTTTGGTAACTATGACTCACACTTTGTAATTATGACTCAACTTTTTTGTGTATAAATTTCGGACTCGAATTTCTATTTCATTGTTATAGCACCATATCATTTTTTGGGGAAATTGGCTCCACCGACGGAGTCCAAGAGGTGAAGGGGGCCCCATCTACCTTCTGAGACGTTGGTGAAGGTCTCTTGACCCCATTAAATATGGCAGATACGGAGCGAAGCATTTATGATAAAATAGTAAAAGACCGACGTAAAGCGTACGTAAAACCTGGAACCTGACGATGTATTACCTGGCGCATCCCTAGTATGATAATAAAGTCTTGCTTATGAGTACATCAAATCGCCCCGTTTTCAACTTTCTTTCTGTCGCAGCATTAGACCATATTGCTTTATGAAAATACAATCTTAAGGTAATTGCTATCCCGTGTTCCTAATTTACAAGTATTTTTGTGTATTCCACTGCCCGAGGATTAAAAACCGATTGGTTCCCAATAATAATTTTCACGTCTTTTTCTTCCTCTCTTCTCATCATTTTTGCAAGTCGGCCACAAGCTTGCTTGTGGCCACTTAATTTAGAATAATTTATAATCCCGTTATCTCCTAATTTACCAGGGCGAACATAGGGCAATGCTAAGTAAATAGCATTCCGTTCGCAATTTTGCTCCTTTTGTCATCATCATGCAGGAGGGGATACGGAGTAATACGGACAACGAGAGGGCTCTTATCTCCTTTCCTGCCTCTTCTCGCTGCNTTCTCGCTGCTCGCATCCACTCTCCACCACAAACCTCTGCTTTTCTCAATCCTTTTAAATTAATAATAAAATACGTATTTTTGGTGCTCAGCTAGGCTTCGGCCAAGCTAAGCATTTTTCACCTACATAACATAGTTATTACTATGCACTGTGCGACATATGAGAGATGAAATGGCATAATATGACAATATCATCACACACTACTGGACTGCAAGCACTTTACACATTTCATGTCATGAGTATTTTATTATGTATTATCATCGATATCATATTTGTCCGAATATTACAAAGCAGTTCAATTTACCTTTGCACATGCGTATATTGTAATTATTATAATTGCATGATTAATGATTACTAATTTATTATAACAATCTTGTGTGGGCGGTTGTGGATCGTTTTGTGTTTTTTCAGAAAGGACCTCACTCTTCACTCACCACACCTGAAGCGAGTGTAAATAGTAGATAGCAGATATTTGTTCTTGGATAAATTTGTTGAACTCACCCTAAAGTAACAGCTAATAGATTTGCTATGATTTAATCTTCACTACTTTCTCGGCGAAAATAATTGCATACAATATACTTTACATATTATATTTATCCTCCGTAACTACAGTATAATGCAACCGATTTTTTCTCATCACCCAGTTTTCCACACAAATCCCAATTTTGTTTACTACCGTCTGTTAAGTAACTATTCAAAATTTCAAACTGTCTACTAGGTGACTTTCGATTTTTGAACAATCATAATTTAGGTTTCCCTAAATATCAGTGAGTTTGTCAGTCATCATCATCATCAGCTGTTTCTCTGTTTTTATATATTAGTAAGTTATTACACAATTACTTTAGCAAATAATCCATAAATTTTGAGGAAAAGCAGTCCTAAAAAATAAAACTTTTTAAAATTTAAAATAATTTCAAAATCATTCCTATTAACAATTTACACAAAATTTCAATTTCAAAAAAAAAATTCAAGTAACTAATGAATCTTTTGTTTGTTTGTACCTATATGAACAGAGCGGCAGCGGCGGCCTTTTTCATTAACGGGGGGATTCCAACTAGTAGTAACACAAAAACAACACACGGACGACGACACGCACAAGAAGAAGAACAGAACATGTGTGAGTGAATGTGCAATGTGCATGTGACTGCATGCATTCGTGTGTTGTGTTCTGCTCTGCCTTCTCTGTCCACACATTTTTTACCACTTGTTGCTGCTGCTGTCTGATCATCTGATCCTGATTTACTTACTTAAACTGTCAGTCAGTGACTTTTTCACTTGTCCAATAAAGGTTTCCAAATATAACTAACGTAATTGTTAATCTAATTATTAATTACCCCTACTTAAAATATCAGTGAGTAATCAATTCAAAAAGTGCAGATAAAACAACTAACTGAATAAGAAGAGGGAGTAGTTAACGTAATTGTGAGGATGGCTCATCGGGAGCGACTCCACCACGCTGTTAATTTCGCATGGGTAAAAAAAACTCAATTAATTTCTATTAATATTAATAAATACCGGTCAATTTGTCAGTTTAATCAATTTTTATTAATTATTAATTTATCTTGCGTATTTTTTTGGTCATATATATAGTTGAGCAAAAAGGAGGATGGAGGAGGGGGAGGAGGAGGTGATGAAGCGAAAAGTCAAGTTGGACAAGGCCAAAAACTACCATCATTCGGGCTGTTCCGAAGGTCAAGGATTTCGAGCCGCATTTTCGACCACTTTGTTGGGGGTGTGTTGCTGGTGCGGGGAATCCCTTTAGAGACCCTCAAAACGACGTTTATGAAATGGGACGGCGGCAGTCACTCAGTTGGGAGGTCGTCGGAGCGGGAGCTGCGTGACATTTTGGTGGTGGTGGAGGAGGAGGAGGGGGAGGGGGACAATAATACTAAGGAGGTGGAGGACAAGGATGATTTTGACTGGGCCGTTGAACACTCCGTGGTGGTTGCCGTCCACTTGATTGAGTATACTCCAGACGATGAGGGGGGGCAGTTTGTGCTTGTCAAAAGTGAAGGGAGTCTCGCCGGGATACTGCCATTTCTCGAAGCTAATGAAAAGGATCGGATTCAAATTGGAAAGCAACCATCAGCACCACTACCACCTCAGCCTATAATTAGGATAGTTGGCTGTGATCCATTTTTCTTTTTTGGTGAGGATGATGAGGCCGGGACACTCGAGGCGGCGAAGAACAAGGGGGTCCAGCTCGAAAATATTTCGGAACAAGCAGCTTCCAGCGTCGGACGTGAAGCAGTTGCGGATAAAATAGTTCTGAGGGCTGTCAAGGTGGAGAAGGAGGAGGGGGAGGATGGGGAACCCAAAATTGTCAAAGTGGGTTATCGTATAATAACAAACAAGGAGGAGGCGGATGCGGACGGAGGGTGGAATGCAGAATCGCTGAGAAAAGTGGTGGCGGAGTTTTCCGCAGGTTATAACGACGCCAGCGAAATATGGGTTGCCACCCCTCTAAAATCAATTTCAGCCATCGAGCGTTTGTTTGGGCTGGTTGGTTACGAGCTCAAATGGTCTGTGGAGGCCTTGGAAGGGGAAGCCTGCTCTGCGCTGGAGTCCTGCGGAAGCGTCTTCAAGAAATGGCAAGAAGAGCGTCGTGGTGGAATTGGAAGGGCGGCAGTTTTTGAGCGGATACTGACCAACTCGTCGATCTACTCTGACTGGATCCGGATTTTAAAACAGCAATGTCCTTCGGAGGAGCCTGATGATGACATGGAAGGAGCAGCGGCTTGGGATGGTGATGATGATCGTGGTGAAATGGAAAAATCTGCAGTCATTATTGACACTGATGTTTTGGCAACTTACCTCCTTGCCCGGTTTCTGGTTGATGACAAGTTGGAGCAATTGGTGGTTCGGGAGGAGGCCGTCAAGCTACTCCAGGAGGTCCTCCTTTCAGCCGTCGAACATAAATCGGGAGAACAACAAGGTTTTGGAGTATTTACAAATCCTCTACTGGCCCACGTTGTGAACTCCTTGTTGGTCGAAGGGAGGAAACATGGGGGAGGAGGAGGTCACTTTAACGAGCTTCTCGAGTCGGTGAACTGGGAACAGGTTCGCCATCCCCATTCCACTACCATAATCCAAGCTTGTGTGGGTTGGAACTGTCTACAACTCCTGAAGGAGATCCTACCCTTCCTCAGTGGCACCACGGAGGATGCCTTTAGTGAGACACTCCTACCCGTCCCCCTCCTCCAGGGGGACAAGGACACTTTCCAATTTGTATGCGAGCAATACACCAAGTCATCCGGGAGGAGATTATTGATGGATGTCAGGATTGCCCCCAGTGCTAGGCACGGGCACGGCGGCACGGGATGTTCCCTCCTCCAAGTGGCGGTCCAGCGAGGGCACTATCCAATCTTCAAGTACCTGGTGGAGTGTCACGGATTTCAGAGTTGCTTGAAGGTAGGGGACCTCCTCCTTCATTCCTGCGTTCAAGACACGAGCGCTGACCCTGCCACCCTCCTCGCCGACAGGGGCGCCATCATCCAACATCTGAGCAAGGAGCCGGGACTAATTATTGAAAGGGGCCCGGAAGGTCACCTCCCTTGGCATTGCCACGGCATCCACTACTCCCTCCTCAAGCTCCTTATTAGCTGCCCCGGGGCGGAGTTGGATGGGGTGACCTACAGTGGTGGGGGACTGCTATACCATTCCTCAGCCTACTTAACTCCAGCGGAATACCAGGAGCTGGTCCTCACTTTGGCTGAAAATAATCAAAGGGAGGGGATCTTTGGGGTGACGAACGAGGACGGATTCAATGTGGCCCACGCTGCTCTGGCCCACCTGGACATCCTCCCGGCCACTCTGCGCATTTTCAAAGAGCAGGGCGTCGACTTTGCTGCCCTCTCCGCCGAGGATGACTGCTGTTCCCCGCTGTATGTGGCTATACAAGCAGGGAAGCTCGGCGTCGCCGGCTTCAACACGCTACTCGAGCTCGGGGCGAATCCCCAAGAGAGGGACAGGGACGGGGACAGCATGCTACATGTCGCAGCCTGGTTCGGAAATTTGACCGCAATCCGGGTCCTCCTCCTCCAGGCCGGACTAGATGTAAATGTGAGGGGTAAGGGGGGAGCAGCCCCGCTCCACTACGCGCTCCGCGGACAAGTCGGAAAAGGAAATGTGAGGGAACTGCTCGAGACTCTGGTGCGGGTTGGGGGAGCGGACGTCAACGTCAAGGACGACAAAGGGAGGACACCCCTCCAGTACGCGATGCTATCTAATAGATCCAGCAACTACGAGGATTTGTATACCGTCAAATACTTGATTTCCTCCGGGGCGGACGCCACTTTCCAGGAAGAGAGCAATGGCGACAGCATCCTTCAAATAGCAAGTACGACGGCACATTTTTCTCCCCAAGAGTATCACGGGTTGGTGGAAATACTGATTGAGCAGCGCAAGCTGGAATCCGTAATCCACCTCCGCAACCACCACAAGGCCACTGCCCTCCACTCAGCGGTCGGCGGCGGGTTGGAGCTCAAGGAGGAAACTCTCCGGCTGCTCACCACCCACATTGACATCAACGAGGTGGATGATGAAGGGTTTACCCCATTGGCCACTGCCATTATCGCTGGGAGAGACGGCGACTTCGTGGCCATGATGATAAAGGCCGTCGGTGCGGACCCTTTGATACAGAATAAGGACGGGTGGAACGCTGCTCACGCCGCTGCATCGGTTGGAAACGTGTCCGCCTTGAAGTTCCTAGTCTCACCGGAGGGAGGTGGGGTTGACGCCCACATTAGGGACAAGAATGGCAACAGCCCTCTTCACACTGCGTTTGCCTTTCTGGATGATGATGAAGATGAAGAAGTTTCCAACCCGAAAAATTTGCTGGAAATTGTCCGTGCTCTCTTGGCCCATGGGGCTGATGATATTATCAACGCTCAAAACGCCGACGGACTGACACCCCTCCACTACGCCATCCAGTTTGACAAGAGTCGTCAGACGGAGTTCCTGATGAACCTGCAGTACCTCATATCCCGGGGGGCAGACGCGACCATAAGAGATGGTGAGCATGGGCATTCCATGTTCCACCTGGCGCCCCACTGTCGCTCTCCCCAAGATTTCCACGAAATTGTCAGATTGTTGATTGACAACAAGCTTCAGCGTGTTTTCGGGCTTCGGTGTAACAACGGGTGCAGCCCGCTCCAAGCCGCCATGTACTTGGAGGAGCTGAAGGAGGAGACACTGGAACTGCTGCTCAAATCCGGGATGATTGACATCAATCATGTGGACAACGACGGGGACAGTGCCTTAGTCGACGCGGCAATTGGAGGACGTGACGGAGAGTTTATGGCCATGATGGTGCGGCACGGGGCCGACCCCACCAAGAGGAACAAGGAGGGTCGGAATTTGGCTCATGTCGCGGCGGAACACGGAAACGCCTCTGCACTCCAGTATTTCCTGAACGTGGCCAAGATTGATGTTAACGAAAGGGACAGGGTTGGCGGTTCCACACCGTTGCACTTGGCGTTGGGAGGTGGTGGGGACGATAAAGAGGAGGAGGAGGAGGAGGAGGAGGAGGAGGAGGAGGAGGAGGAGCTGCTGGATAATAATAATAATGTGCAGGAAGTGGTCGGAATCCTGTTGGAAGCTGGGGCGGACCCAAGGATTCCCAACAAGGAAGGACAAACAGCGCTTCAACTAGTGGAAAAGGGGAAGACACTTGACGAGAAATTAAGAGAAACTGTCATGAGCATGCTGAAAGAGTGGATGGCGTCCCATGAGTAGAATAATAAATGAACCATAATATGACGACTGAGTTATTGTTCCTATTTAAAGTTATTCAAAAAATGCTAGATTTGTACGGTTTTATAACTTTGGAATATGAAAAAGTAGCTCGTGGTTTTTTTGTTATTATGTATATTTTAATTAATCGTGTATGAGTGGTCGTCTCATTAGTTCTTCTAATTACCTGTTTTACATATAGTGTTTGCCAATCATTTATTTAGTTCAGGAAGGCTTTTAATAATCATTGCTATTGCTACTCCCGAACAAATTTACCTATGTAACCTGAATGATTAAAAAGCTTTAAAAAATGATTAAATTCTAATATTTTTGCTGATAATTTATTTCATCATTGTATTACACGTGATCCCATAGAAATTCATTTATTGACTAAAAATTGTTAAATTCATCGACTAAAAATTGCTGATTGCTTCACTCCAGCAACTATTTTAAACATTAAATCAATGTTACATCAAAATATGTTGGAAAACCCACCACCAGATGCTCCAACTGATTGCAGCCGTGCAAAAACAGATCCGGGAGCAACATTCCCTATCCGTGATTGCCATGCTGCAGCTATTGATGCACCAGCAATTCCATCACGTCCGAATCCCACCGCAGCGGTTAAAACTGCAGTTGGAATATTTGGAACTGCTATTCCAAATGTTCCAACTGCTGCTGCGGCTGTTGCTGCTGCTACTGTTCCCACCATTATTGTCCGCAGCAAAGTGTGATGTGGGCCTCGGGCATTAATAATAATAGGTCGCTCCTGTCTTTTTATAAGGCCAGCTAAATAAAAAATTTGGACCGATGCCTTGTTTCCTTCTGCTTCTACTACCTCCTTGATGGATGTTGGATCTCTATATTATAGCATAACTGAAATTGAATCGAAATTACAAAGTTAGTACGATGATGAAGAGTCTTTTTTGAGTATGTAGTTTTTTTTCAATTTTAAGAGTTACACACATATATATATATATATGCTTCAAAAATATTTACAATCTTGTTAGATCCCCATCTTCCAATCATCATCATTACAGCAGCCCGAATAATAATTAAATTAAATCCGCATTAAATTGGAACATAAGCTAATCCTTATATTATGCTCGCTATCACTTACCTTACTACAGTGGACCACCAATCAAACCATCATGCATCCTGATGTGATGTGATGTGATGATGATACTCCATGGACGACAAGTCGCTTTCTCACAGGTTAATGCTGATAGTACTCTCAGGTCTCAAAGTTCGCCTCACAACACTTTCGCTATTTCTATTTATAATTTCAGAGGATAAGTGCGAAAGTGATAAACTGTGGAAAATAATACATATATGATTTAAAAACGCACTTTCACATTTCCAGTATTAATTGTGTGAAGATGAAGACTTACGCTTATTCCCTGTCTGTGTTAATTATGTGAGAAGAACGAGAATTCTGCATCCTCATTCATTGTGTACGTGTTGGCCACATCATGTTAGTGTAATGAAATGTTTAATCCACGGGTTCTTTCATTATAGTACATTTTTCAGTATATAGTTCACTATATTCATATATTCACTATATATATATATAGCGGAGATGAAGAGTGCAAAAATAACTCCACACACTACACATGCATTATGCGAGTGAGCAGCGAGCACATATGCCCTATCCCAATATAATATATATTTTAGTGTAACTAGCACCGGTATTATTGGAGTGTAGCCAAATATCGTGTATATGCATGCAATGCATGTCTCCAATGCAATCATTATCATCTTCATCAGTCAGTTGTGTTGTGAGTCAATCTTATTATTATGCTTGGGACATTCTCCGGGCCAAATTGTCATATGACTTAGAAAGCGACACTTTTTTTTATTAGCAAGGATAATGACAATGACACACACTAGTAGTATACAGCACAAGCTCAAATCTGTATTTTTTATATTGGCCTTCTTTCTTGACCTCCTTCATCTGGTCGTTCATCGTTTTCCAAGGGTATAGTATAGCATTTTGGCAGCATAATTTCTCCAGGATGTCCATCCATCCCGTGCCCATTTGGAACGATGTGGACAATAACATTTCTGATGTTCCATCCAACTACTAATTGCAGTCTTATGCAAAAAAAGATCCTGGAGCAACATTTGGAACTTTATTAGTAACTGAAATTAGGAAATACATACTTTCATCCTACAACAACAAAAGTAGTGGGTAATCGAGGATGTAACAGTGGACCACGGTTACATCCTCGATTATCTGAGCGAAGATAAGGCCTGACGACCTTGAGGTAGGTCAGCGGGAGCCGCACGCCGATCGGTTTCTTGCGTGCATGCACGCTACTCATGCATTATTATCATCATCATCGTCGCCCAAACAAACATGTACACACGCACTCATTCGAACTTGCACTCACACATTCATTCATCATCATTATCTTTTTGAAAAATCGTGCTTTTTGGGAAAAAAATAAAGGTAAGTTTTTTAAAAATTAAATATACTTAAAACTAACTATAAATACTGTCAGGTAATGATTTTTATGAAATTTTGTTTTGGTTTTTTCAGGGAATATCAACCCAACTGAGGCAGCGGAGCAGGAACAATGGGAGGAAAGGGTATTGGGTAAGTTTTGTTTTTAAAAATAAGTGAAAGTGTGTGTATGTGTGCGTGTGTGTGTATGGGTGTGGGTGTATGAATGAATGTTTAATTTAGCTTTTTTGTTGATTTTGCAGTTTACTACTGCTAGTGATGGGGGTTGGAGTCGGAGCGTTGGCCATCATGGAGGGTAAGTTTTTATATATAAAAAATAATGGAATTCTATCACGTTTCATGAATTTTGATAGAATTCAATCATTTTCATGTAAAACCTCAACGAGACGGTCGAGGCGTGTGTTGTGGAGCCTGCCGCCTGCCCCAACAGCAGCATCATCATCATCAGGCCAGGCGAGCCGACCTTCTGCCCACCCCAGCCCCCCTCCACTACCACCCCACCACCAATCATTATTAAAGAAAATTCGTTTTATTTTTACTTTTTCATAAGCAGGGTTAACTCTGGTTGTTGTGTTCGCTTATTTTGGATATTATAGAGGTATAGAAGCACTCACAACAACCAGAGTTAACTGGAGGGGATTGGACGAAGCAATCCAGCAAGGTCGTGTGACCGTACGAAGGGGAGGTCAGTACGCCAATCCACTCTATGGGTCGGTGGAAGACTTGACTGATGGCAAACAAACCTTTGAGCAACAAGGCGACATCAGTCAAGTTGGAAGCCGGCCCGTAGAGTTGGAGGATCATGAGGTGGTTGATGACGCTACCACTACCACCTACCTTTCAGACTCGGAGACGGGATCTTATGGAAATGGTACTCCCCCTCTCAATAAATTGTTTTTTCTAAAATATAGTCATATTATGCATTTTCTTCCAGTTTTTTAAAGCTTTTTTGAAGTAGTATTTAATTGACGTAGAAATGGAAAAAAATAACTTTTGTCGTTTAAAGAAAAAGTCCATTTTAGATAAGCTCGAGGTGGTCCTGGATGAGGAAATCAGAAAAAAGAAACCAAACAAATGTCGTTGTAAGACTATTTTTATACTAGGTGATGATCCTATTTTTAAATGGTTATATTTAGCTATTTATTTATTAAAATGAATATTTGTGATTTTTTCAGCTGGCAAAATTCCAACCTCCGAGTGGAGGTTAAAGCAAAAATATGCTGACGATTTTGCACATAGTTGTCCGTGGACGAAAAAAGACTGGCAAATATATCAAAGTCGTCTGGCTCAGGTCAAAGAAGAAGCTAAGGAAAAGAACAATCCCATAAGTCAAAAGACGATATTACCTTTGATGCGGGACGATGCTTATCATGCGTTATTGGACGCAAATACGTATGCTCCAGTGGGCAAGAACGAGTTTAAAAAATATATGAACGAATGTAAGAGATTTAACCAAATTTTAATATTTTTAAT
>JAANSN010005700.1:0-11902 GCA_036850665.1 Dicranocentrus wangi
TTACTTGTACTGGTGTGTGCTCCTCTTTCGCTCTTCTCCCCACTCATACTATCCAGTTGTAGGATCGCTGCAGGCAGGACCACTATTATGATGGAGGTGGTGGATCAATAAAATCATCATCATCATGAACGTAGGTATGCATAAGTATCCATCAGCTGGGCATGTCATTAGATCACTACAGGAGGTTCTTGAAAATTTATATTACTGCAATATCCGTCCCTCGTGTGTGTATGGTAAGCGTATCTATTTTCCCTTTCCCCACATTTCATGATCAAGCAAAAAATGGTTCCAGTTCCTTTCGTACACACGTTTTCATACGTTCAATTCTTTATGTAGTATAAATATGCAATAGGATAAAAACGGGTATACTATGTAATGCGGAATGAAAATACCCATTTTGATGTCATCCATACATTTAAAATACATAAAAAACTATTTTACAACGAAAAATAAAAGAACCAAAACTTTGATATCGTTAATCTGCTTTTGCTTCTACGCCTCCAACATTTTGACTTTCGTTTCGATAATATTTTGCTGTATGACGCACCTTTCCTTGTCAAATTAATGATAAAGGAAATTCGTTTTAGTTGGATAATATCAGTTTAACTAAACTCCTTTCCATAATCCTCACACAATAAAAGGACTCGTACATTCGCTGCTGTGTCTTGCTCACCTAACCGTATAATGTAAATTAATAAATAATCAGTAAAATAACGCTACCTCGCTGACCATCCTTTTCCTTTGTGCATATAGCACAGCACACACACCCAGCCAGAGTGGCTGGGATGGGATTTATTATTAGGAACTTACGTACACCTGCCTACATCTGCCTTGTACGAGCAACCACCGAGGAGGGACATATTATACATTGCATAGTAATAGCACAGCAACAACGCTATGAAAATATTAAAGTGAACTTGTATACTACCTTAATGGAAAGGAATCCTAGTAATACTATGAATTGAAGCACTTGTTCGTTCGTGTGCATGCATATGCCTTACGTTTGATCATTCAGAGATATTATTGTGTATTGTATAATAGAAAATGCCAGCAGAAAATGTTTGTTAAAGCATTTATGGATGTTTTCGTTTCAAACTTTTTCAACTCTATCCACAAAAGCTGTGACAGCTAATAACCCCGTCACGAGGTATATATGTGCCTTTTGTGCTTCACACACACAATCCACATCCGTAGTAGTAAACCTATTACACATGCATAACATGTCCTTTGTGTAAGAAAGAGGTTAAATTTCAACAAGGATCGCAACGAAATGTGCAGTGTGGTGGTATTTAAGCTGGCAATGGTTGAAGATCAGATGAGTGGAAAGAGCAAAAAAAAACTGTATAGTTTAAGGTTGATATGACGTATATTTGTGCAGAGTGAATACACAGTTGGATGTTGGATGGGAATTGGGATATACTCAACAAACACAGTATAATTTCCTATTGAACATGTTTGTGTATGTAAGGATGACGAAAGGGGATATTACACTAGGAAAGTTTTAGGAATACGAATATACTGGTGGCTGGTGAGTCGCTCGCTGCGAGCTGCAATCCGTAGTCAATATGTTTTCTTTGGAACTCTGAAAGCAGCGCTTATAGTGCGCCTTTGCTTTACCCTCACCTCACCTCATCATCTCAGAATCGTTTCAAAAAGTATGTGCTGCAGTTTTTAATTTGTACAAATGGGATGTTGCAAATTGCAAACATGTATTCAAATTTTGCAAACATCACTTGAGAAATATGAAACAGGATACCAAATCCGTGGTAGAGCTAGCCTGTGCAAAACAATACAAGAAATGTGCATTTAAGGAACGGATCTTTGAGTTAAAGTTTTTCCAAAAATGATGAGTATTAAGATTTAGTTATAATAGTGTGGGAANTTTAAGGAACGGATCTTTGAGTTAAAGTTTTTCCAAAAATGATGAGTATTAAGATTTAGTTATAATAGTGTGGGAAGTGTATTAGCAGGAACAGTTGTCCGGGGACATAACTTGTCTGCTGGTGTGTGTGCTAAGGTAAGGGTTGAATATGATATTCTACTTCACATTTTCTCAAAAAATGTGTTTACTTGTAAAAAATGTTTAGCCAATATAATTTCGCTCTGTGCTGTACGTCGTCGTGTCAAGTGAAGTGACATATTGGAACAAATGACAACTAAAAAAGGCAGCATGAAATCTATATATGTATGACCAAACGTTTTCTATTGGGAATTTGCAATCATGCATATACATAATATGCCCACAATCGAATCGAGTCCAGGGTTAGGTACGGAGTATGTATTATACTTACTTACTACGTATATGTATTCGCGAATGAAACCCCACTGACCACATAAACTTCCTTTATAAATAATCTTTTACAAATTAATTAAGGCAAATGCCATTTCTATGCTCTCTGAACTTTACATCCGTAGCAAGAAGACTACGACTACACACTTGGAAAGGAAATGAATAAAAAAATATCATATGCCCACTAAAATATATCATCCAATCCAGCACACTATTAATAATCTCATTTTGATCGCATTATTACCTAGCCCAGCATCAACTCACTTAATTTTTCTCTCGTGCTTGTTTACACAAAAGAAACGAAATCACAGTTTGGATATGATTTTTGACAAAGCTTAATAATAGGCATAAACATAAACACATTCTCAGAAGAATCACGTAGCACGTCAATACACGTTTTATTCTGAATTAGCATTTCGGTGCACACTTTCATGCGCACAGTGCACATTGACTTGTTTTGTTTACAATTTACAAACATCAAAAGGAAATGTAAAACAACAGAGTTTAGAGGATAAATCATCACATCAAAATCAAGGGCTACACATAACAATTCCAAAAAATAAAATCCCCCTCTCACTCTTTCCAGGTTTAACTCCAATATCACTAACAATAGTAATAACAACACATAAAATGGAATTCGAATATAGTACTAATTTGATATTGTTACTTTCAGAGAGATCCGTGAACTGTGATATGGAGCATAATAATTGAAACAAATGCTTCAGTCCTGTTGGCTTCAAGAGGACGAGGGATTTATCACATCACCGTAAAAACGTTTTGCACACTCGGCGATCTGTTTCTCTACTTCTCGGGAAAATTGTTTGTTACACAGATATCCTATCCTGATCCAGATATTTTTGTTTGTGCAACATGTGACGTGGTTTCGTGATTTGTGATAAAATAGGGTTTGTCATCAAACACGAAAAAAAAAACTGTAATTCCCAATCTCTAAACTCACCTGGCAGCAGCAACCCCTCTTGAATGATTCACGTTACGCCTATAATAGATACTGATAAAACTCGTCGACAAGATAACGGACGTGTGTGTATTTATCATCAGTAAATACATATATGTAGATTGTGGTAGTTTTCGGAAAGATATTTTAATGTGGAGACGGCTTAGTGCTGGAAAAGGTGCCTTTTCTGAACTGACTAATAATAGTTATGAGTTAGTTGCCACTGAGGAAGAAGATTCTGCTAATGAAAACCACAGATTGTTGACAAATGGAGGATATCGCCGTCCGGCCGCCACCGGCTATAACTACTACCCCGAAAGGGCAACTGATAATTCATTGATCACGTCTTCCTTCGGAGACACGAATCAGAATCGCGTCAATAGGGTAAGGAAGAAGAGAGGAGAGGAGCCATTTGAGGAGGAGGAGTTGGAGGAGTTCCCAAGGGCAGTGGAAGGAGATTGTTGGAATCAACCGCCCAGCAATTCTAGAAAGATGCTTAGACGCTCTTCCGACAGGGATACAAGTAGAATAAGCTCCATTGACAATCCCAACTATTGCAGTGTCAACATGGCCATGAGTGTCGACGACGTTGCGGACGCAACGAGGACTCCGCCAGAGAATCGCAGAACTAGTTCTCCATACAATGTGATGAGTACTGCTGATGACGCCAAAAGTGCGGAATCCAACAGTTGCCTTCGAGCGTTAGCCAAGTTTTTTCGTTGTACTTTTTTGTACGTAATAATTAGTGTAATATAATTGTTTATTCCATTATGGATGGATTGATTAACTACGTTAGTTATTTTTAACATTCTATTTCGTATTTTACAGCTGCTGCTTTTGGTTCGCAAAATTGTGTTTCGGAAATGCTGATTTATGTGAACGAGAAATCACGATCGGCCACCCCATGAGTGGAAAATTTCCTCCAAATGTGATTAAAAATCAAAAATACAATATTATCACCTTTATTCCACTGGTCCTGTTCCAACAATTCAAGTTTTTCCTCAATCTGTACTTCCTTATAATGGCTTGCAGCCAGTTTTTCCCGGATATTCAGATTGGATACTGGTGAGTGCCGCAGAATCACGTACACGTGTTTACTTTAATCGATGCTTATTTAATTGTATAACGTGTTGAATTTTTGTGTCACTAATGCAGGTACACGTACTGGGGGCCCTTGATTTTTGTATTGACTGTGACGTTAATTCGGGAAGCAATAGACGATGTTAGAAGGCGTAGAAGAGACAGGGAAATCAACAGTCAAAAATATACAAAGGTGTCTAGGGGAGAACTTACATACATTCCAAGCTCTAGCATAAAGGTACAAACTTTACTGTTGTTCATTAGACCATTAAATTGCGACAAATTTCAAAATTATTCATATTTCTGTTTAGGTCGGAGATCTGATACTTGTAGAAAAGGATCAGCGTGTCCCCGCTGACATGGTACTGGTTCGAACAAGCGACAAAAGTGGAAGATGTTTTGTTCGAACGGATCAACTGGACGGAGAAACTGATTGGAAATTGCGGTTACCGATACTTCAAGAGTGTGAAAGCGACGCAGACCTCTTCAGCAATCATCACCGCTTTGTCGTTTATGCCGAGAAACCACAGATGGATATTCATTCATTTATTGGAACATTAACAAAGGTATTCAAAACGTTTATGCAATTTCATTTTCATATTTATTTATTGCTCATTAATTTGCCATTTATTCAGAAAACGAAAACGGAGGATGACGAGGCAGTTGAAGAAATTGGTATAAGCGTAGAAAACACCATGTGGGCCAATACTGTCTTAGCCGCAGGTAATGCAGTTGGCCTTGTAATATATACTGGAAGAGAAACTAGAAGTGTCATGAACAACTCCGCTCCAAGGAGTAAGACAGGGTTAATTGATCTTGAAATCAACAATCTTACCAAGGTTTGAATTCTAAAAATACATTTATTGGATACTACTTAAAAATTCAATCGCTTTAATTGAAGTCTGATTCTTTATGTCTAGATTTTATTTGTTGCTGTCGTCGCGCTCGCCTTCCTCATGATTTGCCTGAAAGGATTCGAAGGACCATGGCCTCGCTACATGTTCAGATTTGTCCTGTTATTCTCGTACATAATTCCCATCAGTTTGCGGGTGAACATGGATATGGCAAAATCATTTTACGCGTACACCATTCAGCAAGATGAAACCATATCGGGCACTGTGGCAAGGTCTACCACAATTCCTGAAGATCTTGGAAGAATTTCGTACCTTTTGACGGATAAAACCGGAACACTAACCCAAAATGAAATGATATTCAAGCGGTTGGTCCTTGCAACAACTCAAGCGGACTCGCCAGAGGACGTTCGAGACAGATTGAATCAGGGTCTTAGGATAAATCCCACTGCAGAAGACAATTTGCACAGAGTGACCGAAATCACGAGAGTAACGGAAGCTATTAAAGCACTTGCCGTCTGTCACAATGTTACTCCCGTGTACGAAGCGACAGAAGATGGTGCTGACGATGAGGAAATGGGAATATGTGTTGAACGTGAAGCAACTTATCAAGCTTCAAGTCCTGATGAAGTACGTATCAAATGCAGGCCTTTTTTGCGATAACTATTGCTTGTAGAAATGGTTAAACTGCATACCTTATATTCCTTGTTATAGATCGCACTGGTAAAATATGCAAAAGATTGTGGTCTATCATTGGTACGACGAGATCAGTCAAATATGATGCTAAGGTCATTCAGTCTTGGGACTTCGTTGGAATATCAAATACTACAAGTGTTTCCATTTACCTCCGAAGCCAAAAGAATGGGGATCATAGTGAAGGTAAAATCACATATTACACACCATCATTCGGTGACCAAAGTGAATAAGCATAATATTTGTTGTTTGCAGGAAACTGCGAGCGGTGACATAATTTTTTACTTAAAAGGTGCCGATGTCGTGATGCGAAATATAGTTCGATATAATGATTGGTTGGACGAGGTAATTAACTCTTTTAAAATAATATTTGCAAGTGGAGTGGATGCACTAGATATTATTATGCAATTCTTTGTTATATTGTTATCATTTTAGGCATGTGGAAACATGGCCAGAGAGGGGTTGCGTACATTAGTTGTATCGAAGAAAGTCTTGACTCAGAGTGAATATGATGACTTTGAGAAGAGGTACAACGCTGCAAAAAGTAGCAAAGCGGATCGGGCACAACAGGTGTACAAAACCATGTGTTTCCTAGAAAATCATATGGAACTTCTCTGTGTGACTGGCGTCGAGGACACTTTACAAAAGGACGTTAAAGTAACTTTAGAGACAATTAGGAACGCCGGCATCAAAATTTGGATGTTAACTGGGGATAAACTGGAAACGGCGACCTGTATTGCAAAGAGTTCAAAACTCGTCTCAACTCAGCAAGAAATATATACTTTTAAGGAAATTAATGATAGAACTCAAGCGTTTAGTGAACTTAACAACTTCCGCAAAAAATCTGATACAGCACTGGTGATAAAGGGGGAGTCGTTGGAAGTAAGTATCTACAAGTCCTTCGGTATTCCGGATTGAAAGCAGAGCCATGCATAATTTGAACTTGTTGAAACTTTCCAGATTTGTCTAAAGTACTTTGAACGAGAGTTTATGGAACTTGCATGTGGAAGCCCAGTTGTAATTGTTTGTCGGTGTTCTCCAACACAAAAGGCTCGTATGGTAGAATTAGTTCAGAAAACCACTGGAAAGCGTAGTGCTGCAATTGGCGATGGTGGCAACGATGTGGCTATGATTCAAGCTGCTGACGTAGGAATCGGTATTGAAGGTAAGCACTTGCAACGATAATAGTTTATGTAAACAATGGGAAGTAACATTGTGTCTAATATAAGTTTCATTTCTACATTTGTTAGGCAAAGAAGGGCGTCAAGCATCATTGGCTGCAGATTTCTCCATCTTACAATTCAGTTTCGTTGCTACATTGCTACTGGTTCACGGCCGTTACAGCTACAAGCGATCAGCATCGTTGGCGCAGTTTGTGATGCATAGAGGCTTAATTATTACTGTAATGCAGGCTGTATTTTCATCCATTTTCTACTTCTCGTCTGTGGCTCTGTACCAAGGATTCTTGATGATAGGGTAATTTAGTAATTCCGTGTTGTTGTAAAGTGCAAGTGATATAAAAGTATATGTACTACAAATGGAGATTATTTTATATTAACAATTTAGATATGCAACCGTGTACACAATGTTACCGGTCTTTGCATTGGTATTGGATAAGGATGTTAGAGAAGAAGATTTGCTTCGACTTCCGGAACTGTACGCTGAATTAGGAAGGGGCAGATCTCTAACACTAAAAACATTCTTCTTGTGGGTGATGATCAGTGTATACCAAGGTAAGAAAGAATGCAATTAATTGTGAAATGATTCAATATTATCGATGGTCCTCAATCTATAGTGATTTTTTCATATTAATAGGCGGAATACTGATGTATGGAGCTCTAATATTGTTCCGCGATGAATTTATTCACATAGTATCCATCAGTTTTACAGCACTGATTTTCACAGAATTAATAATGGTCGCTCTGACCATAAGAAACATGCATAAATTAATGATAGTGGCAGAAGTGTTTTCGTTCCTGATATACGTCGCTTCGCTCATTGTTTTCCGGAACTATTTTGGTAAGAAAGTTGACATTTGGTATTTTAAGTAGTATGTAGTTTGAATACTGTATTGAAGACTAACTAAATGTATTGTTTTGACTTACAGATTCAGATTTCATCCTATCAATTAATTTCATGTGGAAAGTAAGCGTTATTACCCTAATGTCGTGTGCACCTATATTTTTATTGAAGTACATAAGACAAGTTTGTGCTCCACCAAATTATGCTAAATTGAACTAGCCTTTTTAGTAATCTAATTTTAAATGCAATCATGCAAGATCGATGCGAATGTAATAATAATAATTCAGTCAGTCAATACTGCAAGATTTGATGTGATCAGCGTCGGATTTAAATATAAATATAATAAACATTATTTTTCGTATTGTATTTGCTCTGCTCGCTGTTATCAGTTTGAAAAACTAACTTGCAAGTAGAACGTGATACGAATGTAGGTGTGAGAACTGTGAAAGTGTTTCTCTGTATCTGTACCTGTCGGCTCGTTTGGATGGATATTCAGATTGACACGAGCGCTTGTACGTCATTAATGTAGCGTAGTTTTATAGTACGTGTAAAGCGCTAAATGCCGGTTGTATTTATTGTCTGTGTTATTCATGGCTTCGTAAAGTTACGTCACCACTCAAAACTCTGTATAACCTCTAATGTATTCATATTCATCTAGTTTTGATTCTGTAAGTCTGAATTTAATTCACTACAATATATATTTTAAGTATAGAAGTTTGATTACATGCTTTACTTGTTTTTATTAAACGTATTAATAAAGTCATCATTGATAGAATATTATATATTTACAACACCTCAAGCACGATCGATCATTTACGATCACCTTAAGCGCTGGGACTGGAATAAAGGTAATGCTGCTCATGGCCAATTTCCCTTCCAGTCTTGCCAGAATTTGCCAAACCCCAAATCACCTTCTTTCTACAGCGAATAAATAACAAGCAATATGGGATCATGCTGCATTTTTACGTGACATCCAAACAAACCAAAACAAGAAACCATTCCAGTTATTCCAAATATTCCATTTTAATTTCCCCCAATGTATATCATCTAAACCTCTAATTATCCATCTATACATTTTTCTAGGACGGAAACGAGCAACAGCTGAAATATGGCCTACCCCCTTTTTGCACACACTCCCCTCGGTCCGATTATCTCATCAATACCAACAACATCATATGCATCCAGAACGCTGACAATGAGGACAACATCCATAAACAACGCTTTCACTCCACACAGCCCACGGCCCACACACGCACTGTATCACGTCGTCCGTGTCGCAATGCATGTAGTAAAAACAAGAATGTGAATGAACATATTTCCAAGTAAAGTATACGAAAATTCTGCCAGCTGGTAGCACCTAAGTGGTGTTTATAGGTAGAGCCACCGCGTTATATAGGAGAAAGAGAGAGAGGGAGAAAGCTTCCATGCATGCATACCCTTATGGAGGAGGCATAACCTCTTTCACTGTTTTTAGTTGGTATTTGGTATTCACCAACGTCCACCGTTCTATGTGTGCAGCAGGCAGGGGGAAAAAGGTTGAAGGCAAGCGTCGTGCCAGGTGAAACGTATGGCCAGAATCCGGGTTTCATTCCATTGCCAGTCACGCTTACCACTAGATCTCTTCTCACACCTCTCTCCCTGGAAAACATTAAACTTTTTTTTCAAAACATTAATTCCTCTTGTCACACCTCCGCTAACTGTATATCACACAAGTAATCTGCCAGTGAATATCATAAATGTATGTCTACTCCACGTAGTGGACTTCATTGTCACATCACACATCAAACTTGAACAAACAAATCGCTAATCGCTATTATATTTCCCTTGCTTTCATATTATATTCATACTTTTACGCTTTTACGTTCCTACTGATTGCACACAGATTGCTTCTTGTCATTCACACATTTCTAAACTGTCATGTTTATTTTGCTCCAGTCGGAGTAAGCTGACAAGTAACTACTAGATTGACTAATACCATGAATATTATTGCAAACTTAATCATTCATATTTTAAAAGTAACAAAACACACAGACTTCCACTGTCTAATGTCGATGAGTTCTTTTCCCTCTGAAACTGATAGTTTCATAGTAGTAAAACCGCGTGTGGGCTTACGCGTTTCTACCTGAGCCAGCTACACAGCCTACAGCTTTTTGAGTGGGCAGAAAAAGAACTTATCTCGTGAAAAACATTGTTCGTTTTTCGTCGTTTTTATGCAAGGGTTAAAATATATTGCTGGTGGTGGTGTGCTCCCGTGAAATGAAAGTAACCAAATACTACAAACGCTAGGAAAGTAGTCCGTTGGTTTCTTACGAGTCTGCAAAATAGAATGTTCAATACCACTGACACTGTGATCAATGTGACGTGATTCCGAAAGACTAATTTCGTGTCAAGTAAGACTTTCTCGTACGTTTTACATTTTTTCTCGTGCGATAGAAACGGCGAATTTTTGCAACGTTTCAGTTTGATCGTGCTACACGAGTGTGTGGTATAAGCTGTCTTGCCTGTTTCAAACTGAAGTCTGGAACTTTTTAGAATAACATTCTATTTCCGTAAGGGAAATCCATCACGCTAAAACTCAAAAAAAGATTGAAGACTTTGTGCTGTTAAGCGATACGAAGAAGCATACTGTACGCGATCAGCATTTGCGTATAAAACTAAATATATTTCCCATAATTGACTGATGAAGAGGTAAGTTGAATTATATGATTTACGTTTATTATAGATCTTTAGTTTTTAGACCTTTATGATTTACTGTACTTTGTGAATGTTTATGCATAAATCACAAATTACAAGTTTTGAATAATCACGGGGCACTCAGCAGTATTGCATATAATATCCAACGTCCATACATGTAATTTACTGCTATCCTTTGCACCGTTACGCCAATCACATTTCGTTGAGCTACATTACATCACCTTTGAAAGTCAAACAAGTGAAAGCTGTTGCCCTTCACCTCTTCAATTCCTTGCTCATACGAAAAGTAATTTGTAGATGTTTCAAAATATATTTGATACAGGAATAAGAACTAATTCATCCAAAATGTGATATTTGCAATATCCCAGATTATCCCAAAAAGAATGGACATGTCGTCATTAAAGCAAACAATTAATGCAAATAAATGTTTGATCAGAAAGGAGCCATAAATTAGTAAATAAAGGTAACATTTCACTCCACCTTATAACGTTTCTTCTAAAGAACCCGCCTTGCTTTGACTATCTTAGCGTTTCCTGAACGGAGTCTTTGCTTAATATTGTACGAAGTAGAGCTAATGGAAATAGGTAATTGCATTTGTAAAAGCAGCTGCCGTCCATTGTGAAAGCCCGTTGCTCCCATATACTATCAACTAGCAATGTGTAGCAGTTGCACTGTGAAAGGGGGATGTTGTCAATGTCATTTCTAATCTAAAGCAGCAGCAGCATGTGTTCAAAAGAACCATTTTATAATAATAATATACAATCTTCACAATACCCCCGAGTAAATTGGATGGTCGGAGTTAGATGCATTTAGCCATGAATATTACATTAAGCCTAAAACGCCATGTTTAGCAGCAGGACTCGTTCGTACCATTTTTTCCTTCGAGTTTGGCTGTGAAATCTCATTTAATGCGACCATGAAGCACATCAATTTGTCACTTAAATCCACCAACATCCTATCTCAACCTAGCGCATATATTGCATGCTAGAATAGAAACTTAACTGCTAAAACGATGTTAGAACTCTAATGTCTGAGATAGCCAGATCAAGTAAAGCTATTAAGGTCGAATAAAGCGCAGTCGCCTGGCTTGCTGGCTTCCAGCTATCGTGCATTATTTGTCAACAATGGGAAATGGTTTTTGCCCCTTTGTGCTTTCCAACAAAACAGCCTCTTGGCCGTTTTACACCTAGAAGTAATCCTGTTTAAATTACCGTAATAATCCACAGCTTACTAGCAAGTCAAGAACGGCCGAGCTGCATTATTTTCTTCAAAACAAACATCAACGCAACGTGCTAAATTGGGAGGCGTAAAAGTAAA
>JAANSN010005701.1:0-11899 GCA_036850665.1 Dicranocentrus wangi
AAAAACTACACCGTCGTAAATGGGGTGTGAGAAGGATTGTTCTAGTGTTGGTAAGATTAAATGGACTTTAGCTTCATCAATTGGTCGGAAGGTAATGTTTTTTACTGGAGGGAAGGGTCTATAAATAAATATATTTGTTTATCTCCCATCACTAAGGTCATAGTCCGGCAACAAACAGCATGAAACCGCTTCAACCCTGCTAGCAATGCTGGATTGGCTATTGGCTGTCACCGGAATATCAGTTGTTCTACAAAAGGTATCTTGTCCCTCATCTGGGCAATTAGCTGCATGTCCATCTACGTCAAAAACATAAAGTACTAAGGAAATGTCAAATATAATCAATCTACTACATAATTAGAAATATGACAAAATAATTTTCGTCTTTCTTTACATGGCGAACGTGAAGCGACAGTTTTTCAAGACGTGGCAACGTTAGGAATCCTTTGTCCACTGAGCGCATGGTAAGCCTGCTACTTTCATCTGGTGGTACTACTGTCTGGCGACGATTTAGATTGTCAATGGCCAAAGTGCGCAGCCCTGTGTCACAAAATACAAAAACCCAAAAGTTATTGTTACTAACCGAAACCGATTCAATCAAGTATTATGATGACTGAGAAAAAAACAAAACCAGTTGTTTTGAATGATTCTCGAGCCGTAGCTGCCCGATAGAGGCTACTATAGGCTCAACTTGGCCAAGACTCATGGAATTAATGGGTGGACCGAGGACGAAATGCTTCAAATAGAAATCATGTATTGCATACCAATTTAAAAGGTCATAAAAAATCAATTACTTCAAAGTGATAATTAATAATTAAAGAGAATAAATAATTTACCTCTAGTTTAGTATGGTGCCTAAAGATGTTTTTCCGGCCGATGGGGGAAATGACAGTTGGAGCTGGAGATTTTTCATTCTTTGAGATGGATGAGATACACTAACCTGGACGTGGTTTCTTTACCCACCGACCTCACACTCATTTTGGACCTGTTTCTGTAAAATCCACTCACCGGAATAACTACTTTCACCACTAGACGCTCCACATTTGGGGTCCACTTCCAGAGCATCACGCTCGCCAGGAAATTTAACACTTATTAAATTCCATTGTTATGTGGGTGAGCCAGAGTCCAGTCGCCTTCCAAAATGAGCCGAGCAATGGCCGGTTAGGGGTGGAGTGAAGCTGTAGGCTAAACTTGTTATATTGCTGGATCCCAGATATCATCCCCCTGGGGTGGTTGGACTGGTTGGAGTGTACTTTGAATGCATTTCTTTGAGAAAGTCGTTTAGCAGCTTCGGCTATACATTTTGATCACGACGACTTGGTCCCTCACGGATGTTAAAGTGTTGGAGCTGGATTGGAGGACCCGACTTTTTCAGAGCGCGGAGGGAAGCCTCGTACCAACTTCGACAAACCAACCGAGCCTGGCACCACTCCTCACTCGAGGAACAATACCGAAACATATTCTCCAAGGTCTACAAACACCATATGGAAAGACATAGTTTAAAACGTATCACAAAAAATAAAGGTAAGTTAGTTTAGAAAGTGAGCACACTCACCTCACCTCACCAGATCATTTAGCAGGGGCTGTACTCCAACCACAACAACAGACGCATTGGAGATGTTCGGTGCAGGAGACTTCAATTTTGTGGCGTTTTTTACTTCTTGTTGTGTCCACTTTGCCGCTGAAAAACTAAAAGGAGCAAAACAATCCAAACTAATAACCTTTATAGCTAAAACAACTTTTAAAGTTTGCTTCAAATCCAATAGCTTAATGTTATTTCTTTTTTTTTAAATTTCATTTACACTTTGTAGTTTTGACACTTGATTGACAGACGAATAAAAATATTGCATTGCAGTGAAAAATTCAAAATTCCGTTTATATTCTGGTTACGATCCCGATAACAGTATTGAGATTGAGAAGCAGAGGGATTGGGATGATTTGTCTAGTTCCCAGCACCAACCACACGCACGCATTTCACGTGCTGGAGTCTGAGATCATGGAAAGGAATTCGCTTTTGCTCGTTTATCTTATGACGAGTACGCTTTAAATGCACATAACTACAGTCAATTCATTGCAGACAGCACAGTAAAGCATTCTTAATTTAATCCAGAGTTTGGACATCCTCATGTATTGCATTAGCCTACTCGTCAGCTTCATTCTGTGTGCAATGCATGCACATTCACATATCAGTAGCATCACTTGTATTGTAACACGCATTTTTATAATTGGAATGCAAGTGTTGTTGCTGGTTCCTGCAAACTCAAAGTAGGCTAGGTGTAGTACTGATTGTCACGAGTGTCACTGATTGTCCAATTTCTACAGTTCTGATTTAATTTGTCATGTTATATAGATTTTTTATTTCAACTTTATTAATAGCAAAAAAGTGGGTACGTACTGTTGGACGTAGGTAAAATTTGCACGCGTGTATTTCTCCCAGTTTTATAACCTATTTGCATCATGAAATCTATCCCATCATCGTAAAATTCCTCCAGTAAGCATGACTGCTACAAACAACTTATAATAATAGATGAGTTTACAATAGACAATTTTATTTATTACTTAATTAATCGAAAAACTAAATTATGCAAAACGTGGTATTTTAGTAATCAATTTTATAATTCATTAATTAATTACAAATTTTATCCACTTTGGTTCGTGAATTAAAGCATGAAATATGAGTAATCAAGTAAATTATTCTTCATCCTCCATCCTACTCCGCTTCACTCATCAAGGTCAGCATCATCCTCATCATCCTCACCAAACATCATGCGCAATATCATCATCATTGGATAGCCTACCGCTGGAATTTCAACGGATACGTCCACAGAAGGAGGTAGCTTGTCCTTCAACATGGTACATAGCTCCTCGTCCATCTACGACAAAAAAATAAAGTGATAGATAGTGATGATGATGTCTACAATCTACAATCAATCTCAACAAATTAGAAACTGTTTAGTCTAAAAGTTTTTTTTTGCTTCTTTTCTTACACGATGAACTCGTATAAACAGTTTTTCAAGGCGTGGCAGCTTCAGGAATCCCAACTCCACTGAGCGCATAGTGATGGGGCTNAACTCGTATAAACAGTTTTTCAAGGCGTGGCAGCTTCAGGAATCCCAACTCCACTGAGCGCATAGTGATGGGGCTAATTTCGTTTGTCAGTATTTCGTGTGTGAGACGGAGATTGTTGATTGCAAAAGAGCGCAAATCTAAATCACAATAAAACATAAATCAAACAAAATCCAATATTATTTTATTAGTAACCGATTCAATCAACTTTTTGATGGAGGGAATCAATTCAATTCATATGGCATATTATACAAACTTTGTAAAGAAGCTAGGTTAGAGTATCCTGATGTGTTCCTCCCCACAATCCCCTCGTCCCCCACATTCTCCTGGAAAACGGCCAAGTGCTCCAGAGCCGGCCACAACATGCACACTCGCCGGAATGTCCGGTTGAAGAGGACCAGCTCGAGGGTGGTCAGGTTCGGCATCAGCCTCTTCAACTTGATAATGTCGTCGACGGTCCATTTCTCGGAATAGTTGCAGCAAAATTGGGTCAACGATGAGCTACACTCAAAAACCCCTCCTCCTCCCTCCTGGAGGGTTGTTGTAGTAGCTTTGATTAGGTTTTCAGCAGGATTAGGTCTTGATGGGATTTTGAAGTTGCCCCACAAATGCAAAGAGACGAGGTTCGGAAGGTCTTTTAGAAAGGTCAAATCTTTGAATGGATAGCCGTTCAAAACGAGGTTGCGGAGGTTGGCCATCATGGGAGTTGGGGTTTGACCAAATGGGGACCCTTCCAGAAAAAAGGCGCCTCCTGCTTTGACAAATGACAAGGATTTGAGTGAGGGGCCATACATGGAAACAAGTTGATGTACCACCTCATCAGGCATTGCAGGTTGTTGGCAAAATTTGAGGGACTTCAACGGCAGTGCCGCATTCCTCAGGGATTCCAGTGAGGCGGCTGACCAAGGGATCAAGTGGAAGTCGGGAATATTCTCCTCCAAGAAGTTGTGCTCTTTGAATTTTCTGAAGAAAAAAAAAACAAGATTTTATTCAATTTGGAGTGGAATTAATATATTATTTTTGTATTTAAAATTTTTGAGACTATCCGGTACGTACTCTTCCAGATCCCCAAAAAAGTCGAGAGACTTAAGGCCCAGTTTGGAGTTATTGCTCTCGAGCCGAACCTGTCCAATGGCAACTATTATTGGCTCAATTTGGGCTAGCATCATGGCGTTATAAGGTGAACAGAGGGCGAAATGCTAAAAAACAGGAATTATATTTATTTAAATTTATTGTCAATTTTAAAATTACATATGGAATTAATAACTATTTGGAAGGAAGGGTTATTACCTCCAGTTGAGAATGGTAGCCAAAGAGATCCTTCCAGTCAATGGGGAAAGTGAAATCTTCTGGGGATTCAATGCCAGAAGCGGAAAAGGACATTTTTAGGCACTTCAGCTTCGACATTTTTGTTCCTTTTTTATTAGCCGAGCTCATCAGGCTCATCACGGAACTGTTTCCGGAAAAACCATTGGACGGAGTAACGTTGGCCTCGAGGTGCTCCAAGTTTGGAGTCCACTTGCACAGCAGGATGCTCTCCAGAAACTTCAAAGTGGAGCACCCAAACTCCATGGTTAGCTCGGTGAGCCAGGGTCCAGTCGCCTTCCAGAAAGATGTGAGCAATGGGCGAGCAGGGGTGGCGAATAGCTGAAGGTTGAACTTGGTGTATTTCTGGATCCCAGATATTATCCCTCCTCCCGGCGGAGTGGTTGAGGGTGGTGCTGGCGCCGCCGCCGGCTTTGGATGCATTTCGTTGAGAAAGTCTTTGAGCAGCTTGGGATTCCCTCCCACAAAAAGATCGCGATCAGACTTCTTTTCCCGGCCGTCAAAGTGCTGGAGGGTTATTGGAGGACCGGATTTTTTCAGAGCGCGGAAGGAAGCATTGTACCACCGGCTGCAAACCTGCCGAGCCTGGCACTGCTCGGAGGACGAGCAATAGCTCAGCATATTCTCCAAGATCTAACAGTTGACAAAGCACATTTAATTTAACATTATAAAAAAATAAAATGGAAAGTGAAGTACAAAACAGAAATTGTAATCAATTCATAGCTGACACGTCGTAAATAATTCATTTTGTGATGTCATTCAATCAATTCATATATCACCATAACATAGCGTCATAGTTATATAGGTAATGCACTTTTGGCATTTTCCATTCACTTCCCTCAGCAATAACAAAGATATTACACATTACACAAAAAATCCAGGTATTTTATGTTACATATCATAGAGGAAAGGTACAAACACCGGGAAAAGTATGAAAAATCCTTGAACAACTTTTTTTTTGCTCCCAGGGATTCTCAAATATCTCTAAATCCCTGGAGCGGCCGTCTCGGGAATGTTTTGCTAAGCCGAATTCTACGTATCCCGTCCGCAGCACCAGTAGATTTTGGAAACACTGATGGACTTTTTAAAAAAATAGGTTAACACCAGACTTTTGGGGTGTTAGCCTATGAAACTACTGATGAAGCACTATATAAAATATTCAGGTCCAAAATTGATCTTATTTGGGCAATATCCTTGTAAGCGAATAAATGTTGCCCATAATAGGTGTAGGTCTTTCTTTAGGGATACAACTAGGCTATTCTCTAACTCTTGTTGTGGCTTATATAGAAATAATGCTACATCAACCTTTGAAAGGTGGAGTTTGAACTTACACTTTTCGACTCATTTGCAATACTTTGTCGTACTATTTTTGGTCAAACTGTGGAGCTATTAGATTTAACTTAAAACAAACGTTGGCCACTTTCTCCACGTTTCCTCACATAATATACGATTGTTAATAGCCACTACATATGTATAATAATACAATTTATGACATTTTTTATTCATTTCATTTCAAATTGGGACCTTACCAAATCATTTAGCAGGGGATGTTCGTTTCCAACTGGAACCAATGCATTCTTGTTGGAGTAGTCCTGCCGAGGTGGTGGCCTCTCGACTTCACGTTGTTTACGTCTAGTATCCATCACTTTGATATCAAAAATATCTGCAAAATCAAATAAAAGAAGGAATCGTGTTAAAATCATTTTGATGTTCCTCCCCAGTTACCTACTTCGTCACAAGTTATATGAGTATATCCCCAACTCTCAACTAAATCGACCACCAACCCAAAATGTTCCATTTTATCATTTAAGAAAAAAAGGTTTTCAATTTTCAAACTTGTACATTGTAAACCAACTGATGATGATGATGATTGCTGACAAGTTGAGCCTAGACACTACTGAAAAACACGCTGAATACAAAAAAATACAAAATATTTTGTAAAATGTGTGAATTTTTCTGCTTGATCACAGGCAGAAATAACAGGGTATATTAACAAGTAGAGAGGTGCAGAGCAGAGAGCAGACTCGTCGAGTCAGTCAAGACGAATGTCAGAATGAATAAGAACACAGAAAGTGTATTAATGTGAAAGGTTGGTGGTTTTTTATCGTCTGAATGAGCAAAACTAACCCAGATAGCTTGTGCAACATAATTGGCAGCGTATGTATATCATTGCTATAAATGGCAAAATATATAATAGCAAAAATTCACAAACAGACACCGTTTTCGTTGGGAAGGTAATGTTAGATGTATACCTTTTAACTCATAGCATCCGTTTGACAGTGGGGGGGTTATATCTAGTTATCCACGAAATGTATACTCATACTATACTCATAATTCGTCAACCTAAAAATTGTATACTGCACTGCAAAAATCCAACATTTTAGGAGTCCCCTCATCACCACACCACTACCATCATAGTATAATATATCACAGTCTCAAAAACATGAAATAGAATACCCCACCTCATCTCATTGTTCTCATTCAAGATCCCGCTGGAAATTCAATACGCAGTAGTTTTTGCTACTTCCATACAGCTAACAGCTAACGCAAAATATATAATCCAGGAGAATTGCACAGTCTGCTGACGAATTGCATTATTAACCTACTCACTTTATACTGCGCACTTTATATTTTAGAATGACACCATGATGGTATATATTACCCTATCGCTCTCAAGAAAGGAAGTTTGGCTTGTTTCTCTGCATATTTGCTTAGGAGTAGAATTTGCTTATATTATATGTGGTACTACACACTGGTGGGATTTGCCACACGCAATATATATATATACATATACATATATATCATGAATCATTTCGCATATACGTATTCAGGAAGGATATGAAGTAGAACCATAGAACCACCACGTAACTCAAATTTACCAGGAAAATCAACAGTGTTTTTTACGACTCACGTACAGATGGCAAAGTGGTTTCCCTTCCCTGGCTCACGGCCAAAATGGTACAAATAAGTAGCTATGCATGAGCCAATTTCATTTTATATCAGCGCGTTACATGTATGAGTGGAGTATATCATAATATTTTAAAACGAAATTTAAAAAAAAACAAGTTCACTTTTATGAATGAATTTTTTACAATACAAAAATCCTTTTTATTTTATGTTAAAAACTTATGACATTTTTTAGCCTGAAGCATATATCTTATGTACTTTAACATCAGATAATAATATTCCTAAAATAGTTGTTCAGGCTCAACTCTCAATTAGCTCGACGCATGCAAATATCATGGTTTTGCAAATTCCTCGGGATGGGGATTGCTCCAGAAAAAATTTGGGTTGGGGATGAGATGACGTTTTATTCTAGCATTTTAACCCTCACAATAACGTCATCAGGTGCGGTGGGATACCTTTTTGGGAGGGTATCCATCAACTTGTCGTAGCATGCATGGCATACCGAGGCAGATAGCAAAGCTACTGTTGTAGCAGCACTGACTAAAGCTCTGCTCTGGAGGGTTGCGGTTTGACAAATGGCGCAGGTTTTTTTTTGGAATATGCCTTCAATTTTGACAAAAATGTTACATTTTTTTCATAACATTATTGGTTCGTTAATATTTTCTGACACTGCGGTTCAGTTGATTGAATGATTGATCGCTTTATTGTCTTTCAAGATAGGAATTAATATTTCTAGTTGAGAAAACGGTTCGGCGGCACACCTCAAGGCAGTAGTGGATGTGGTGGCGTCGGTGGCAAAGTAAAATAGGCATATGTTTGGAAACATTGCTATGAAATGAAACACATTTGGTCAACTTTGGCCAAAATCAGGTGAGTTGGCTGCACAAAATTCGTCCAACTAAACTAACGTTAGTTAGTGTCAGTATTTGCATGCATTCATATCGGTGTTGATAGTAAAATTAACTGGATAAAAAATCCAGTATTATTTACCTCTTAGGAGAAATAACATTAGTCAGTCGGCACGAGCAAAAACACGCCTCGTTTTCGCTCGCTGTTTTTCCTCCAACTCAATTTTGGTTTATCTGCCGTCCTGTTATATGGAAAGAGTAACGTTATGAGACTAAAATTGCAAAATCTGCATGAAGTAAAGTTCTGGGCACT
Source organism: Dicranocentrus wangi (assembly GCA_036850665.1). Lineage (NCBI taxonomy): Eukaryota > Metazoa > Arthropoda > Collembola > Entomobryomorpha > Entomobryidae > Dicranocentrus > Dicranocentrus wangi. The sequence goes on from JAANSN010005701.1 coordinate 8,458, forward strand.
TTCGTACTTTCGTCCTTCCTAAATTGTCGTGTCCAGTTACCGGAACAGGTTTTGTCCAAAATTTCATTTCATATACCAGCATACCTTCACAGGTTAAATGGATAGTTATGTGAAACCAAAAAAGACATTTAGTTTAGTGTTTTATTCATGAAGGTATATTCGTGGGATTTTCTGAAAGGATTCGCTGGCCTCGTGACATGACCGTGATAATAACGTGAAGAAAGGATGACCCTGATTGGTTTTGCCACAAAAAAATACCGACAAGAGATGGTGCCCCCGTGAGATATAAATCCGACAATTGAACTAATTGAAATTATTAATTATTAACAAAGCGATGTTGCGTTTAATTTAAAAAATGTAAAATGTAAAAATATTCTCACAGCAATATCAGGTCCGGTAAACCCTTAAAGATTATACGATGCACATAAGCTGTATACATTATTTGATCATCTCAGGAATCAAAAGCAAAATTCTCTATAATATTGTAGAATGTTGTAAGAAATCAAGTATTACATTAAATAATTAATAAAAATATCCCTTCCACTGATTTCCAAATTCTAATTTCCTAAACAAAGGGACTAATTTTCTCCCGTTTTAACACTCTTTTGCTGGAATGATATCAATGATATGACTTAACGCTTTGCTTTGCTCGATCCAGCCTAAACATCATATATAGCAGATATAAGTATATATATATATATATATTTTGTCGCTGCTGATAGATGAAGTTGCTAATAAATATAAGCAGGACGTTTGTGTGTGTATGCGCGCGAGGTTGTAAAATTGTGCTGGATCATGTTCGCTCATGACGTTATGGTTCAAACAAAAACGTCAGCCCAACAATAAAAACTAGTTTTTACTGATGCAATCATCCCCATCTCCAAGTGTTTGTGACTAGTAAGTATATGCTACTTCTAAAAGAAACGTCGCTTTATTCCTGCTGCTATTTTGTGGAGGATAAAATGGGACCACACAGGATTGATTATATATATATATATGACTATGACCGCCAAAGATATGTTAAGTGTCTATCAGAGATGAGAACTTTTTTCCAAAAGTTTCATTCCCATATTTAAAAAAATGAGCGATCGACAATTATGCTTACAAAAAACGTTTAAGGGAAACAAAACCTTTTGTGGATCCATTTAACAACATTTCGCTCCAGACTCAGATATTTATTCGTCATCCTTAACAATTTATAACATGAAAAGCAAAATCCTTAAAAGTTATCATAAATTTCATCAAGATTTGTGTAGCAAGATTACCCTATAAAAATGATGATATCCCTAAAATTGTAAATTATTTACAGACACTAGCAAATACAAATAAGAGCATATATATCATTGATTGAATATATATAGCTCGGCCTGTGCAATACATCATAATATTCTCTCCAGTTTGAAGTCATTATTTGCTTGAATGATACGCCTTCACATGTTTCTTTAGATATTCAATCGCCGTGAAATCCCTCCAACACTGTCCACACTTGTAGGGCCTCTTGTCCAAATGCATGTTGATGTGGCGTCGGAGCGCAGCCTTCATGGCGAACCGCTGCGGACACAAGTTGCAGGCCCACTGGAGATTGTGCCATTTCTTGTGCTTGTTGAGGAGGGAGCAGGTGCTGAACCGCTTGTCGCACTGGGTACATAAGAATCTCTTCTCGGCGGGATGAATGGTCCTCAAATGGTAGCGAAGGTCCTTGACCATCTTCCCGCACTGGGGGCACGGCTCCTTGCACTCGTCCGCATTCTTCTCCTTCTTGAAATGAGTCTTGACATGTTTCTCCAACTCGCTTTTGGTGAAGCAGGAGTGCTTGCAGTGGTCGCAGGGGAACTGCTTGGCGATCCCGTACGGGATGATTTCCCGGTTGACCACCGTGCTGGCAATAAACTCTTTGGAGTAGTGGGTCCACACGTGCCGGCGGAGCACCCGCGTGGGCACGTCCGGCTTTTTGCAAATTGGACACATGGTGATGGAGCTGGCCCGCCGTGCCTCCTTGTCGTGCACGAACCGGACGTGACTGTTGAGGATGCCGACCGAGGCGAACCGCTTCCCGCAGTCCCGGCACTCGGTGAGATTGGTGTGGTTGGCGGTGACGTGCTGCTTGATTTGGGATTCGGATATGACCTCTGCGCATAATTGGCACCTGAACTGCTGATCCTCGTCATCTCCGCCGCCGCCGACCACTTTGCTCAGGGTGACGTCGCGATAGGTTTTGGCTCCAGTGGCTTCATCGGTGAGGATTGGGACGGCGATCCGCCATCCTCCGCGACCTGCCCGGGGGCGTCGTTTCTCCTCTTCATCAGGGGACGATGATTTCTTTGCTTCTTCAGGGGAGGACTCGCAGTCAGAGAGTACCTCAATTTTTATTAGGTCACCTGCGCCGAGGGCTCTGCTGCTAGCTGCTTTTTCCTGGTTGGACACATTGCTGGAGGAAGAAGCATTATGACTGCTATGTGAGTTCGAGTTATTTGCTGAAGGAAAAAATAATTCAGTTAAATTCCACATGCGTCGCTATTTCCAAGAATTATAATATTGCGTATGGACTACTGACACAATCAATCACTAGTATCATATATATATGTAGTAAATGTCCTTACCATTTGTTGTTTTACGTTTTGCGGAAGCGATACCGATCTCCACTGAAATTACATTTTGTTGACTTTTTTGACTCCTCCTCTTAGAAATCCATTTTTTGGATTTCTCCACTCCTCCATTATTTCCTACTTCGACAAGGGTACTCTTTTTGTTACCATTTTCCCCCCTTGTCCGTCTTCTCTTGTGAGGGGGAGGAGAAGGAGGGCTGGACTCGGGTTCTGATGATTCAGAGTCGTCATCAGATGGAACATGATAATTAATTCCAACCGTAGCTCTTCTTCGGCAATACATATCGGCTTAAACTCCTTGTTCAGTGTCCTTGAAACGCTTTTGTCAATATAAAACGTGTCCTATCAAAATCGAGGATTCCCTTGTCACAAAAATACGAATCCCTACTAATAAGTCAAACTTGAAGCAAGGCTTCAGCTCTAAAACAGTTTTAATATTAATTTCACTTATTACTAGTAAAAAAAATGTCAAGTCTACAAACACTGCTGCACTTGATTTGCTCAATATTTCTTAGACACTCACTGCTGCTGCTTCTGCTGCTGCTCCTAGTGTCTGCTTCTGGTGAACACAAAATTATTAGGAGCAAGTGTGATTCCTTAGCTGGGAAAAACGTGAACAGAAGTTGGAGTGTGATAGCAAGCTGACGTGTCCGCGTGGCATGGCATGGCAAAGCAGAATGAATAGGAAAATGTTTAACATGAAACCAAATAATATAATATTTCGTTTTTCCTCTTTGCTTCTGCTACTTTTGTACCTACCTATTCAGAGCAAAACGAAATACGAACGAATAATAACCCAACTCTTGAGCAATTGAGAATGAATGGCCTTTGTCCCC
>JAANSN010005702.1:0-11898 GCA_036850665.1 Dicranocentrus wangi
CTGTAATAGAATGTCAGTGCTGTCATTTGATCAACCCAATTCTAAATGGAAATGGGTATTTGCCCAAATGGGAGTTTCGTCAATAAACGCCAGGAGGCAACCTGGGACTAATGAAATGTATTATGTATGCCACGCTAAATGTAAGCTAGCCACATTACTAGAATTTAGCACTATAGGCTTTGTTTTGCTTCGTATCCCGGTGATTCGAACCTGCTTTCACTGGAAAATCGAAAATCTCATAAAATCTTTTTTGACTGACACGCTAAACAGAAAAAATGTGAGATACGTACTAGCTTCAGAACTAATTGCAATTCATGAGTCAATGATGGTATTATCTTGTACTCTACCAGTTTGTTATCACGTTTCTCTGATTGTGAGTGTGGGCTGGAAAGCATGATTCCGCTACATACTCACCTTCCAGAACAAGGTATATAATAGATTAGAATTCATAATCCGATTTGTCACGGGTAGAATTAGTTGGAAAGATTTTGCTTCTGATATTCTCGAGAAAGTCAATTCCATACCTACATGCTATTGCTAATAAATACGCGCCTGTAGAATATTTTGAGAATAAGTATTTCCCATTTTCGCCTGAGTCTGTGATTTGCACTATATATAGTTAATTCAATCACCTTTCCATCTCTACCATTCTCACATTTCCAACTCATGCTACCCTTGTGAATGGAAAATAACATGTACACTTGTATCTAAGAGAATTTGCCTCGGGCTAACCATAAAGCAATTCTAACTATTCGAAATTACCCAACTTACCCAGTTAACCATTGTAAGAGGGTTAGTCGCCGCACTAACTTTCACTTCTGACTCACATCATAATGTGATAGAAACGTACAATCAATCTTGTGTTATCATTCATAACATACAGGAAATATGTTATGAAGTAAGTAGCAAGACCCGATTTGTCATTGTGTCAAATTACGTTGCTAACAATAGTTTTATCGGAAAGCGACAGAGGTCTGGTTCTGATAAAAAGGCGGTGGATTACCGTAACAAGGTGGCTGAACTTCTGGGGAAGTCATCACATTTGTTTCAGAGATATCAATCATCTGTTTCGCTTTGGGGTAATTTCCCCCAGCGATAATGGCGAGTTTTCTATGAACCTTCAACTTCTAACTAGCCACTTTTTACCTCGACCTCCATCACACTCAATATTTTTCTGACAAATTTGGTTGAAGTAGTCGACTCGCATCGAAGTTGCGTGAATGTGACTACATCTATATGTATATTCGATTATACGATATAAAAGCATTACTCACTCACTCACTGTAATAAAACACGGGAAACCATTATGCCTTTTTTCAGTATGTCTTCTTGATAATCGTGTTTTCTAACCCAATAGGCTTAACTTTCATTTTCCAATCGCTTCACATACTTACCTTCACACTTCCCATTTTTCCCAACCGTAAGAGCACGTGGAACTAATGGGTTGCGCCTTAGTCGGAAATGATTTTAATGTATTTTTACGCCGAAAAAACTCGATAAAAAGTTTTTAATGGAAAAACTGCTCACTTTACAAGAGGACTCCGTCAACATCCGTTCCACACCACGGGAGCTTCAGCTTGTCTCCCTAATATACCACAAAATGAGATAAGATGCATGGATGTCGCATACAGTATCCAGCACACTGTCTTGTGTAACTTATTTCGAGGCCAATCACATATAAATAGTATTGTCTATGCAAGATTGATGTATGGAAGCAAAAATGGTGTGGTTGTAGTTGTAAGGAATGACGCTTGCCGAAGTGCTAGAAGCGAAGCCCCTTTCCCCAATATCCGTCGTTACTGAAAGGGAAATTCTTGAGATGTTTTACGAATCCTTGAAACTTTTTAAATTGCTAAATCCACGTCGGTATATATATGCATAGGCAATCATCCTCTTTTACATAGATTTGTTTGACTTTTTTCTAGAGAGGGAGTCGAATGACAAATGAGATTGAAAAGTATTTTCACCGAATCGTTGATAAACATTGCTCGTCAGAAATGTTGATTGTAGGATGTAACATATTTTCGGAATACTGAATTTCCCCGAAGACCATTTTCAAATATTGTCAACACAAGGCGAGAATTTTGAATTTGTAAACGTACTACTTATAAATATTACCTTGAAGTCTTTTTATACTATTTTGACAAGGTGTATTGTATTTGCATTTTAAATATATTACGAAAGAATGTACACATCTGTACCTTCTGGTGTTGCATAAATAACAAGGCGGTCTTCCTCTCAAGATTTCTACAAGTTTCTCAAATTTTTAACAACCTAGTCAAGTCAACTTCCATAGGTAAGTAACTACACTTTTCTTTTTCCATCCTTTGATCAAGAAGCAAAAGTCGCTTTTGTGTACACTGCATTGTACTAATCAAGCCGTACGTCACAAGAGTGCTCCATGTCACAATAGCCTCTCCGATTTTTTTTCACTATAACACGAAATGAAAGCAATCACTATCACTAGACAATTCTAGTAATCAACGACAACGTTTGGAGAAAAAATAGGAAGATCTCTAAAAGAATCTGTTGTTGGCACACGAAAAACGAGAGGAAAGCCGGGATGTACTTGCATTAACAAAGGGTTAAAAAGTCAGAAGGAAACGGCACGAAAATTGGATTTGGAACTTTGCTCTTGTCATAATTTTACACGCACACACACTCACTGAGCAGATTTTTTTAGACGGAACCTACAGAGAAAAAAATCGCTGATGACGGCGATAATTAAGATACAACACCAGCAAAAACATCATGGAATAGGAAAAAGACAAGATTGTAAAGTAGTTTTGATGACTGATCCAGATCTTGGTGCTTTAGAACTTTGGATAATAAGTTTTCGCTTTCCACAGGGATTTTCCGTCGACGATGACAGACTTTTGTGCAATATGGCAAAATACCAATAAACGTTTAAGAATAGGTGTTGTGCATGTCATGCCTTGCCCTGGCGCTTTGCACTTTACCGTCTTTAATACTCAGCCAGAGAGCCTATATGATCTGGAATAGGATCAACTTTGGCACATTACATGGGGCAAAGTAGTATAATGAATATTTTACGCTTTTACTCTCATACACAACTCACCCTTCGCTGTTAGGCTTTTTGAGCTTGGATGATTCGCCGGAAACTGGGGAAACTAGAGGTTAAGCTTGGAAATACAGACAAAATCCACAATGGGATTTTTTCACTTAATAACTTAAACAAGTACAGTGGTAAGCAACCCCCGTTGCCCGTTGCAGTATTATGAAGACTAAACAGTATATATATTGAACAATAAGAATCAATTTTTTCTTCTGCATTTTGCACATCACTCTCCACGCAGACTTCAGCTGTGTCCTAGTCTGAAATACTTTGGTGGTAAAAGTCTTCTGATATCTGGAGAGAAAATATGCTGTGGGAAGAGCAACTCATCCAAAAATGAGTGGTTTGCCAGTGAATTCTGCTGTTTGAAATGGTTTACTCTAGAGAGCATAATGCCAAAATATTTACCACGCAGACATACATAGCCGAGTTATGTTGGTAGGTAAGTACATGTGTCCGATATTTGTATATGAATTTGGCATATTATGCTTGTGCCAAGACTAAAACCAAAACAGATTAGAAAGAGTAAAATCTATATAGCGTTTTCCCCTCCCGTCTAGCACAATATGTAGCAATTGATACATATATACATAGGTATATGCTCATAGTTTTATTACGCTATTTAGTATATTGGCAATAAAACAGTTTTGAAGACAAGTGGCATGACATGCCACCTTCTATGAGAACAGACACAGACACCACTTTTGTAAATATTGGATTTAGAAAATTGCTTCACTTTATGAGAATACAGTATAACAGACAACATCCTAAAAAGACACTCCAACTAAATATTCTATGCATGCATAACCTTAGTAAATTCGATTGCACTGAACTTACAAAAGTTACAAAATATGCACATGCCTATGTATAACTCTATTATTAAGGTAAACAAGTTTTTTGCTATCCGTTCTAAGTGATAGCATCGCATACGACGAAAGTACAACGGTTATACAAATTATCAAACAATGACACTGTGTCTTACCGATAGAACAAGTTGCAAATTATAGCTTCCACATCCCTTAAATTTTCATTATTTGCTTTTTCATTTAAAAGGCTGGCAACAAGTGGAATCAAGTCGAGTCATAAAGGTATTAAGGGTGAGGTTGAGGAAGACAGACGTGTGTATTCGTTGCTAATATGTGTATTTTTGGTTTTAATTTTTCTGTGCTGGACCAAGATTAACAAAAATTTTCAAAATATTACTACATACTAATGACATTTTTGTGAAGACTTTAAAATTATTTGTACTAAATTGTAAATCGTTCCTGACAATGTAAATAGTGAATCATTTCAGTGACTTTTTTTTCCTCTTCTATTTTGTTTACATCAGGATGGGGAACGAAACCCCGCCTTTGGTAATGCTGTCAGAGCTACTCTTGAGTGCATCATATGCACTAAATACAGGCCATACCGTCGACGATGTCTGTAGTGTATTTACTGAGTTTTATAGTGAGTCAGAGATCACAGACAGTAAAACAAAGTTAAACACAGTAGGGTATTCCTTAAAACCTCGAAGGAATCTCGCGGGGAAAGATACTGCCAAGCCAAATGATGTTATGGACATTTTAAAAGTACTAAATGAGCTTGACTGGAAAAAGAAAAGTGTGAAACTTGTTGCCAGTGATCTCGAGCGAATCTGTTATGTACCAGCGAACCTGAATGATCATCTGCAGGTTCGGAGTGAGCTTGCATCCATCAAGGCAAAATTCGATGACATTCAAAAATATTTCCAAGATGTGGCAAGTAAAGTGGGTGCTTTATCCGCAAATGTAGATACCTCCATTGAAAATATACAACAGTCTGCCCAGATGATCACTGAATCCCTTAAGGATCACGCAAAGCCCGGAAACAGTAAAAACTTGAAATTAAACTTTGCCAAAGTAACTGCAAGTTCAAAATCCACAGATCTCATCTCAAAGTGTACCGATATAAACTGCACAAATAAAATGTGCACAGGTCCCGCTCCGGGATATTATTCAGGGTCCAAAAATCCCTTTGACAGCTCCACACGCATTCCAAGGGGACCAAACAGCAGTACCCCTGTTGATAATGACACTCACGCTCCAAGTAGCCAAGACTCATGGCAGACGCAGCGAAGACGGACTAGGAAGAAACCTATTGTAGGAAGCTCTAAATCATCCACCACCACAATAAAAACCGTAAAACCGGCGGTAAAAACGCTGTCAATTTTTGTTTCTCGATTTGATCCATCCACAACTGAAGATGACGTTAAAGCGTGTTTAGAAAGTGATAATAGCTGGAAAGTGGCTGAAGTCCATCAACTAAAAACAAAATATGCTAGCTACGCCTCCTTTCGAGTAGAAATCCTCCGCGGAGACACGGATGAATCTCAATACTTCAATGCGGAAAACTGGCCTGCTGACGTATTAGTTAAAAAATATTATCATGTTCGCAAAAGCTCAGATGGTGCTCACCATTCTACCAAACCACCGCAATGACCAAGTTACTAAGTTGGAACTGTCAAGGTATAAAGTCGAATGGTGTGTGGCTCCAAACTATTATGCAGGAATTTGACATAATAGCACTTCAAGAGACATGGCTATATGACTTTGAAACCTCTTACTTAGACTTTAACGGCTTTTTTAGTATTGAAAGAAGTGGTATGGATGCGACTGTACCCCTTATTGGACGCCCACATGGAGGCGTCGCGTTTTTAGTTAAATCTAACCTCAAACCTTTTATACAAATCTGTGACTCTCAAAACTGGCGTATTCTACCAATTAAGCTTACATTATGTGACTACGATTTACTAGTGATTAACGTGTATCTTCCAGTGAATTCTAGTGAAAATGAGGCACTAATTACGGAACATATGGGACAAATTCAATCCCTTTTGGCAGACCATGATGGTCCATCTATAAGTTATGGGTGATTTTAATATTGCGCCTGTCCATAAAAATTACTGGGAACTTCTTCAAATGTGTAATGAAACCGATACCAATCTCATTGACATTGATAAATTGCCACCAAGCACGACCACATTCCAAAGTAGAGCCAGCAACGCGTGTAGCTGGCTTGACCATTTCATTGTTTCAAAAGAATTGATTGACAAAATTTTAAACGTTTCTCTGCCGTTTATAGTGAGCCCGAGTGATCACGTCCCAATTCAGCTATCTGTTGATATTGTGGGGGCCCCTTCCAGGCTCCTTACCGACAAGGAAAATAAGCCAAAGGTTAAATGGAAAAATATCCCAACTCACAGCATTTCATTGTACACATCGGCAACAGCGGACCCCCTGCGTAGGCTCTCCAGTTGGAAACTATGCGAAACACGAAACTGTAGCAAAACAGACCACAATGCCGAAATTAGTGATTTCTGTAATCTTGTAATTAGCAGTTTACAGAACGCACAGAATACCTTACAACATCATATCCAGAGTGCTAGGGTGGGAAGGAGGAAACCAAACACAGCCGGTTGGAACCAATTTGTTCGTGATAAGTACATTACTTATAAAAATAACTATTGCCACTGGCGCTCCAACAGCCGTGGAGATCCACTGGTATTTGACAAAATGATTGAATCTAGGAACCAGTTTAAATCAGCTCTTCGATACGTGCGGCGCAACAGACAACTAATTTTGAATGAAAAACTAGTGTCCTCTTACAAAGGAAATAATTTTTATGAGTTCTGGAATTTAGTTAAAAAAACGAATCAGTCTTCCGACCGCTGTGATGTGCAATGTGTAAATGGTGCCAATGGTCCAACCGAGATTTGTGAAATGTGGGGAAGGCACTACTCCTCATCCTTTAAATGTACGGAAGCCAATCAAAGGTGGTCCCACAAGTGTAAACCCACTGACTGTAATTGTCACAAAAAATCTTTTCGTGTTGGTCCTTCTGATGTGCGCGAGTGCATCCTAAAACTAAAAAATGGAAAAGCAGCTGGCCCTGACTGTCTCACTGCTGAATCACTCAAATTCTCTTCAATTGAAATTTTCAGTCTATTAGCAAACCTGTTTAATGCGTGTTTGGCGCACTCGTATGTGCCCGATGTGATTATGAATGTCATTCTAGTCCCACTATTAAAGAAAAAAAGCTTAGACAGCTCTAAAGTAAATAATTACCGTCCAATTGCTCTTGCTACAATTGTGTCTAAAGTGTTTGAGCTATTATTCTATGAAAAATACAAGCTTAACATGTCTACTCATCATACTCAGTTTGGCTATAAAACCGGCGTTGGAACGGAAATGGCAATCTTCACGTTACGACAAGTATCTCACCATTACCTAAGGAAAAACACACCAGTTTACCTCTGCTATCTTGATGCGACGAAGGCATTTGACAACGTTAACCACTGCCGACTACTGGACAAATTGCATGACAGAGGCCTTGACACTGAATCTTTAAACCTTCTCTCCTACTGGTTTGCAACTCAGAAGTTTATGTGTAGATGGAATGGCCTACTCTCTACCCCGTTCCCTGTACAACAAGGTGTTAGACAAGGTGGAATAAACAGTGCGTATTTTTTTGCCATTTATATGGATGATCTATGTGTATCGCTTTCAAACACACAACTTGGATGCAGAGTAGGCTCTGTTATGTGTAATAATATTTGCTACGCCGACGACTTCTGCCTTCTAGCAACAACAATTTATGCGCTACAAAAACTTATTAATATCTGTGAGAATTATGCTAAAGAGCACGGAATAACATTCAATGCATCCAAGACGTATTGTCAATGCTTTATTCCACATTCAATGAATGACACCCGACCGATAATCAAGTTAGGAAACAAAAATATTATGTGGAGTGATTGTGTGCGCTATTTAGGTTATGATATTAGTTGTTGGGAGAGGGATGTGGCGGAACTTACCAGAAGAAAAAGAGAGTTGTACGCTCAGGCTAATTTGCTTAAGTCAAGATTTGGTACTAGTTGTTACACAGTGAAAGAATACATCTTTAAAACATTTTTCTCAAATATATACTGCATGTCTCAGTGGATACCTACGAATAAGTCTACAATGAATATGATGAAAGTTGCTTTTAATGACTGTTTACGAATTATATTTGGTTATGCCAGATCCTGTAGTGCGAGTGCTATGTTCTGTAAACATAATATTAATGATTTTAATGCCACGAGAAGAAAAGGAATTGTATCCTTATTACATAGATTATGCAACTCTGACAATCCTATCCTTAAAAATATTTTTAATTCTTGCATTTTGCTCGATTCTAGTATGTATCAGTCATGGAGAGAGTTACTTCTTCAAAGTTTATCAGATGACAAGCTCGATTTATACAAGATTATTTGCAATGGCGTCACTTGCTTGCCTGCTGTCCTTTGACCTGTCCTTGTGTGAATGTTGTGTGAATTATGTTATGCGTATACCATAGACTCACACTGGGTGGGATAAAACCCGTAATTCCTGGTCGTGTTGTCTTTGCGCAATTGTTGGTGGCTTAACAGCCGTAAACCTTCGGGTCCCCAACAATCTGACTGTTTGTGAAATACCTTTCCTCTCCCTTGGCAAAGCAAGTGTAGCTATCTCGATAATAATGCCTATATTCTTAAATGTTTTACTCTATATTCTTACTATATTCTTAAATTGTATTTTACTCTCGTGAGTGAAATCTAGGCTCCTTGTACCTCCAATGAAAATATAACTATTGACATGTGCTACTATGTATCACCATATTTTTGTATTATACTAAACCAAATGGGCCTCGCGGCCTGCAATAAAGACAATAATAATAATAATAATAATAATAATAATAATGTAGATACGAGAATGCCTAAATATTAACATATCAGTGCAAGTTGGAGAAATAATGAGGTACCTAAATTGAGCAGAAGCAAGACTGGAAGAAAATGGTCGTTAAATTTGCTCCCAATTTTTTTGCATTTAATGAGATATCCCGAAAGATATATATTTATGGGTTGGGAAACGAAAGGTTTGTTGTCGGCTTGTTTGTTCAAAGAAATACAAGATACATACAAGGTACATAGGTCATACAAGAAAGTATATACCTATGTGCAACTTTGGCTTGGCTGTATATTAATTTATTTACTTAAATTGGACATAGTACATTTAAATTATCAAGGAGTACGTGGTTGGGTTATAAATTTTAGGGAGATGTAAGAACGGCTAGTCAGAGGAATAAGACTTTTATTAGACAAAGCGTGTACTTGTGTAATGATTGAAACATTTTGCATCATTTTGCAACAAGCTGCATATCTTGTTTGTATATGTGTATCAGAGAAAGGATGAATTCACCGTTTTGTTCAATCCAATCCCAATCTCACAAAAATTAAGTAAATATTAGTTGACTATAATCGCGGTTGGGGTTGTTTGATGAGTCTGTTTTGTTGGTACGACGCAAATTCCTCAACGTTCTTCACCAACTCTGACTAATGGCTCGAGAGTTAAGAATAATTAGGCATGTAATCCTCCTGTTTTTGCTTGACAACCAAGGTAATATCAGACGTGGCATATGGCATGTTTTTGCGTTGTGGAGATTTACTTGCCTACATGACAAAAGAAGTGTTCCGATGATGCCGAAATACCTATTTATGCTAATGCTGACGACAATATTGCAGGCTCTGACAAATAATCTCATCCTGTTTTTATTGCTGTCTTTTGTTTGTTAAATCAACTAGCAATTGGTAACTGACAAAATAAATAGTCCACTTGTGAGTGTGACAAAAAAAGTATAAAGTATTACAAGTACGCGTACGGTATAAAAATGTTTCTACAATAATTTATGAACACAGTGTCTCTTCCAACTTTAGCTATTTCTACATGTATCACAGACTAGGCCATGGGGGGTTGCGCGAGTTCATTCTCAAATTAAATCATTCACTTTGACTCTGAACTAGAAATGCATCCTTTGCAAAGCCGGAGAAGCCTTTGCCTTTTCGAACTCTTAGTTCGAGAATAGGATGTGGCACCAATTGGAATATCAGTTTCCTGTATTGGCGCTTTTGTGTGAGGGTGACGATGAGGCCGAGTTCCAGGCTACAAGAAATAAATTGAAATCGTCTGAATATGGGTAAATATGTTTTTAAAAGTTTTGTAATATTCTCAAGTGTGTAAATGAACCTACCTATATAGAACTTCAAGTGACTATTGTTTCCTAAATCGTCCGAATTTTTTGAAATAAATTCTGCAGCTTTGGGAATCCCTTGCACGGCACGTTTCGATTTCAGAAAGGAACTGATATTAGTCCACACTCTATTTTTGTCCCTTTTGGCGTATTGAAAATCCTCGTCATTTTGATTTTCCGGAGTGATCACTAGTAACCTCCTTCCAGGTTCCAAATCCATTGAAACAGATTTATTTCCATTATGCACACAATTTTGACACACGTTCACCATTTCGCTGTGGTTGCAGTTGCAGGTGAAATCAGAGAATTCCACTGAATCCATTTTTTAAATTTTGAACTGTTTTATTTGAGAATTTTTTAAATATTGAAATCTAGTTGAGCTTGAAGGTGGAACGATATAAACTGACTGACAACTATTTCAAACATTTTATTAACTTTACGCACATGTACTTCATTCTCACACTTTAGACAAATACGTTTTAGTTCTTGTGTAATGTTAAGGGAACTGTGACGCTAGCAATACATTAATTAGCAAAATCCCCACTAACATATGCAGTCGTGGAGTTTAATAATTAAATGAATGACCACTGACCACTGCGCCTTCTTTGTAACTGACCCTGATGGGCAAAAAAGTCGCTTGTGTTATACAAATTTTATTAATGTTCAGTTCAGGCTACAACAGCATCATCATATCATGACATGACTCATGGCTAGTCCTGTGAATGTAAACCTACGCTACGCTGTGCTGGTGTGTGACGTGAGAGTTTAATCAAAATAAATCCCAGGATCGCGTGTTAAAAAATGCAGCAAGCATATACCTGCTGTAATTATACTGCTTTTGCTGTGCAGAATTCATATTATGGAAAGGATATAAATAGGTGGAGTACATATACTTGGCGAATCATTACGTGAATTCACAATATATTTTCATATTTCTTATCCACTAGCTTAGTCATCATCATCATTCATCACACCAGTGTGTTCAACAGAGCTGAACGTTTAATAGTGAAAACATGCATAGGCACACAAGCGAATTCTCCTACCTAAAACCAACGTCAACATCAAAAGATAAATATATATTGACCTACATTTGCTGCGCATTAGATTGGACAAGGATGATGAACTCAAAAAGTTTGTCTGGAGTGTGTGGATACAAATGAGATGTGTGAGAATCAGCAAATGTTGACTTTGCTGTTGGCTTCTTCTGGGAATAAAAAATCCAAAAAAGGATAAATACATGCGAAATTTACTGCTTTGTTTCGCACAATAATGAATATTATTTAAGGGATGCTGGTTGTGATATTCATTGGAGACTTACTTAAATGACTTTTTATGAATCTTTCAACTGGATTCAAACCAAATAGAGACCCTGGACCAACTGCTTACAGTTCAAATTAATTCTATTAATGCCGAATGTGAATGCCTGTATCGATCATCTAACAAAAAGTTACGCGTGCCTGTATGTAAAATCCTACCTGGGAAAACAAGATGACCTTGACTGGATGTAATTAAATCTCAACGTCAATAGCCAATCCGTCGCTGTACCTGTACCCTCCCTGGACCCACAAAACAACCTTTTTGCAACTAAAATTCCATGCACGTAGTAATACAGGATCCGCAGAACATGTTTGAGCTTCTTTCTTGGCTGACGTGTACCTGAATGGGATATCGTGTCTACACATGGAATCTGTGAGCTACCTCCTCGTCGTAATTTCCCTTCCACTGCTAATATTTTTCCTGATATTACGTCATTTCCA
>JAANSN010005703.1:0-11895 GCA_036850665.1 Dicranocentrus wangi
GTTTGGAGATATAGATCTTCCTAATTCACTCGATGTCGATCGTCAGCCGATTCGGTGCGAATGGGCTTATATTGACAAAGTCGACGTGTCAACAAAGTTGATTTTTTCGACCCTTAATACTCATATCTTGACTTGCTGCCAGAGACACTGACAAATACTAACGAGAATGTGGGTGGAGCGTATAGGTAGGTAGGTAGATGGATTTTTGTCAAATTCGTCTCTAGAACTTGTTCCATAGCAAACTTCTCTATACCTTGAGCTTTCGCGAACGCTTGCGTTGAAAATTTTTATGCGCGATTCATGTTTTGTTTATTTGTGTTATAATTACACTTTCCTCGTGCCATTTATTGACAAAGCATGTAGCAAGCAGGTTTTAGACGAAAGCAAGAACGCATGATGATTATCATTATCATGGTCATCATCCCCTCCTCTCTAATCATTCAGTCGTCTAGCGTTGTTTTAAATGACTTCATGCAGAACAAAGAACAACGCGTTTATCACCTCGGTTGACAAAATCCTGATAATGAGTTGATGTAATGACTGCTCCGGGATGTAGTCCACGTTCTAAAACCTTGTCACCATGTCGTAGGGTGTGACTATCCAAGTGGATTAACCAATGTTTACGGAATTTGTCACCAGCATTAGTTGTTTTACGATATTGACATGTGGCACAGGAATGAAAATGAGTTGAGTGGAAACGCCCATTGACGAGTGAAAATGAGCAAATTAAAAATAACTATTTGGTGCTCTCGCTCTGGAATTTGTCCAAAATCGTTAGAAGCCGACTTGCTAAACAACTTCTTGATTCGAAATTACGGTGTCGATGAGATGACACATGAAATAGGTATATAACTGGTTGTAACTGAGGTATGATAGATTAGATATTAGAAGAATGATGTACCTGATATGCTAAATGATGCTAGAATGACAAGAACCATCCACACTGAGCTCCGTTGAGAGAGTTCCATTTTCATGTTAACAAGTTCAAATATATGTACGCCCATTTCAATAGTTCAAATTGGATATGAAACGCTTCGTCGACTTCGTCCGTCAGGAAAAGATAGTCCCGTCAATAATAAGAGTTTGTGACACTCGACAAGGATATTTTTGTATAATCAATCGCTCAAGTAATAACTGGATGGTGTCCTATAAGCGTTGCATCATGTCCTGTTTCCTTTTGGGCTGATTTACATAGTTCCACCTGAAATGAAACAGAGAAATGAAAAGGTTTAGCTTCATAATTCAACAACCGGATGTGTCACTTTCATGCAAATCAAAGCTCCGCTAACTAGCAAAGGTATACCTACGCTGAATGTGACTACGTGACCAGCATGAAATCTATATTTGAGATTCACACTATCATACCCGTACCCGATCCAAAAAAAAGAAGAAAAGCGTAAGAAACCATTTTGACGTTCAGTTTTCCTTACAACAAGCAGAGGGACCATTAACCCATGCCGGAATCATTACCATCACATTATGCATACTTGTAGTCAGACACAGCTCCTCTTCTTACGCTACACTACACTAGATAACACGATATTGAAGAGACAGTGCACGAAAAACTAATGTTTCTTTCGCTATTGCTTTCTTTGCTACAAAAGAAATCACTTTCTCTATTTTCCCAAGCAGAACACCATCCTCAGTATAAACATCAGCTTACTGACACTGGAACGAAATGGAAACCTCGAAGACGTTAAATACATGTATAAGTACTCGTAACATGCTGCTGGTTTTCCTTTGTAAACTAAAGAAAGTCAACAACCAACCTGGTTCCATTTTTTGCGAGTTTACAAATTCTGGGCAAAAATACTCACTCTGTATCCGACTTTGCTCCGATTTTTTAAAGGGATGTTCAGCTTTGGTATCTCCGTATAACCTTCAAACTTTCGCTTGTTTGTTTGTTGTGTGTTTTCTGAAAATAAATGGTTTTCCATAAAGTGTTGGTATTCACTCTAGTCTATCTATACGCATATTCGTTGCGTCTTCCTACACACAGAATGAATGCGTGTGACTTTCATGAAGTCTCGCTTAACCCTACATGACATAAAAATGGCATACCGGACTACGATAGCGTATGGTGCAGGATCACAAAAAATATCAATGGATTTATTCCCATTGTTGTGTCCGGATGGATTATTTTAGAATAGTGACTGTGTGCCAAATGCGTGTACAACATTTGTTGTCGTCTCCAATGTGTTTCTACATTTTAGTAAGTTCACATTTTAAATGATATTCTAGTAGCAAAATTTTTAATCTCACACTCGTACCAGTTGTGTCCCCGCGCGTGCCCTATTAAGTGGACATCGAGATGCATAGTGACAGTATGTGACTGCAGGACTGCTTCACCATTTGCATTTTAGCAATTTGCAAAATCTGTCAACGTATTGTATATACTGCATCAAGTGACATTATAACTGACACCAGAATTCATTCCAAGTCACCCTGATGAGTGGAAAATTGTGTTGCTCCAGTCGGACGCAAACAGAGTCCAGTCCAGCGCATTGTAATATTTAATATAAGATAAGAGTTTAATATTCCGAGTAAATATACAACTATGAACAATCCAGTCCAGCCCAGCATGGTTTTAAGTAGAATTATGAATTCATTATTACTTTTCTTGCTGTACTACTTATAACCTCGGTGCACCATATATTCAGTCAGTATACATATCGTGTCAAAAAGCTGAGGGGGGAAAATATGCGAAACCTGCAAGAAGCATTGCCTATGATTAACCTTCTGATAACCCATATGAATTTCAAAGTTTAGCTTGACATGGCTGACATTTTCCACTCGTGATTTTTCGTTTAGGGATAGAACAATGGTGCTAAACGGAAGCTAAGTTCGATTCACTCGTGAATGTTTTCCACATGTTATCAAAATGAAATGCCTAATAATCACTCAAGTTTTATACAACAGCAGTCAAAATAAATAAATTTAAAACTAATATGCTTTTAAAATGGACTTTACATTGCATTGCAATCCATGACCGTCATACTGGCTACACGGCATAAATGTTATATCAAGATTCGTGCAAACTCAAAACCAACAAACTTCTATTTCCGTTTGTAGTCTCACCGAAGTTGAAACTTTTGGACAAACGGGCTATATATAATTTGCACGGAAAAGTACCTAATTCTTGTCTTTTTTACACCCGTCTCTGCTCATGAAACTCATGTGACACGTGAAACTCATTTTGTTTCCTCTGCCTTATACGAATAACATGGGCTTTACACTCCTTCATTTTACAGCTATATGCATCCCTGTGACTGACACATTATACTTTTGTCACTTGTCATACGTCAAATGTTGACACATGAAAACAAGCGGACATCAAAGGCATCCTTTTGCCTTTCCTTCTTTATAACTACATTTGGTAGTAAGGTTATGACGCTGAATAGCACGACATGATGTGAGCCTGAACTAAGGCACTCCGAAAATACATCGGGTAAATATTTTTTTCCCCTTTTCACAGATTCAGGTTACGTGAAAGTAGCCATCCACGAGGATCAGACCTTTCATGGGACGGATCTATATATATATATATAGTGTCATTAGTAGTTCTATATGTTATAATACTTGTATTAACACGAGGTTTTAGATGAATAGCCCGAAAAAATGCTATGTTGAAATAAAAAAATCTCATTACAACCATCCCTTCCTTGAGACGATTCAGATGTATTGCATGGAACAATGCGAAAGCATGCATGTATGCATACATGGATTTCTTTTTTCTTTATTTTTCTCAGCCGACATTGTCAATCGTCTCATTGTTACTGGAACAAAAGCAAGCTATCTTGTCATTCATTTTGTTGGCTAATCTTATTCTGTGAGAAAGTCGAGGAAAGGAAAATGTATGTTGTGCCTCAAAGTTCAAATTCCAAAACATATTCACGTGCGTTCAAATGTAAAGAGTGGAAGACTGGTGGGAATTTTAGTTTGTTTTTCAGTAAAAAAATATACATCAGACCAGGTATTTTTTTATAAAAGAAAGTAAACATTCCATACATGCGTATATATTTTGATTGATATCAGGCGATGGTGATGTACGCGTGTATGAATAAACGTGAATTCGGCAACAGCCAGAAAATATATTCCCTCCACGGGGATCTGTTGTGGTGAGTAGGAACTTGGGAAGCCAAACTGAAGACATGCTTAATATGATTTAGATTCGCTCCACAAAATGTTCTGAAGTTGTCTCCGGGTACATAACTCATTATCCTGTTATTATTGTCGACTCGCGAAAGAATAAGAAAGCACTTCTTGCTCTCCCAAATCCCAATTTACTTCCTTACGAGAAGTGTATTTCCTTTCCTCGCTGTCTGGTTCACTTCTAGGAAAGTCATGTGGCATGCATAGCATACATAACAAAGGAGAGGAAAAGAAATCTGTCAAGTGTCTAATTCACTCTCTGTCTTTTCCGGGAATTAAAGCGAACACAAAATTCCTCTTGAGTTCAAACCAAGCAATATAATCCGTTAAAGATGAGCACAACCACTTTCATATATAGTTCACGGTCTATTCTCCCTTTGTTAATCCGAAAGATTGTCGTCATCAAGGAAATGTAAAGCATGAAATCTAAAGACTAGCCAAAATTTTTCCTTCTTTTACGAGTTTCGTGGGCTGTACATTGTACCACTATTACAGTAGTGATAAAAGTGGGCAAGTTTGCCACTTGGAAACGTGATGTTTCTTAGTTCTTCTCGGTGCATTTTGTTAGATAAACTAAGGTTATGTGCAAGTTCATTAAAAGTAGTTTGCTCAAGAGGATAGAGGCATATACTTTCGGGTGGAAGCATATACAGTTTGAGTAAATATAGAGCGGGAGTTTGCACGTAATTGCTTCCTGATTCCTCCTTACTTCTTCGACCCACCGCAACTACTACAAACCTCAAAGAATGCTAACATTTTCCCAAAACTTTATTTTAAACTACCTATGAATGGGGTGTGGGTAAAGGCAAATAGAAATGGGCTGGGCTGGAGAATGCTTTCAGGCATTTTTCAAAGTCTTTGGGAATGGAGGAATTTTTTGGGGAATTTTTGCAAAAGGGAAGTTCCTGGAACTGGAATCCGGTAAGAAAAAAAAATGTTGACTTAAGATGTGTAACAGTCGCGGTCTCGGTTTAGGTTACTAGAACGGGCAACGTGAATAAGTGCATACAAATAAAATGTGGTTCGCATCTGTAAATTCAAACGGAATCTGGAATGTGTAACAGTCGCGGTCTCGGTTTAGGTTACTAGAACGGGCAACGTGAATAAGTGCATACAAATAAAATGTGGTTCGCATCTGTAAATTCAAACGGAATTTGGATGTTATCTTTTCAAGTCTACCGTCGTACGTCAGTCTTTAGGGGAAATGCCTCACTGACCCCACATTACATTGAAATGGAAGAGTAATAACATAAAGGTTCTCTGTAAATACAAAATCAGCATACTTAGAGGGATTTCGTACTAACAAATATAAATCAAAAGTTACCACAAACATAATTTCCCTTGCAATATTGCAGTTAAGAATTTATAAAATAAGAAGGACATTATTATCGCATTAACCCCGGTATATTATTCGCTGCTTAGGTTTCTGTTCTTGCAAATTGAAACATGTTCATGAAATATACCAAACTCAAGATATCAACTAACTTAAAATGAACTCAAAAATTTCTACTTTAGAGGAAAATATGCGTTATACGTTAATGACAATATAATAGCTTGACCACAAAGTTACCTCCCAGTCTGTGAGGAGATTTCACTCTCACCTGTAAGGCAGCAGCATGAGCTTGGGATAGCACAAGTTGTGGATTAACAGTGATATTTTTACAATTTCGTGTAATTGCTATAATACATATAAGTGACTATAGTCTCAAATGTTGCACACGTAACATTAAGAAGTTATTTTTAAAATAATTGGTGGGACCTCAGTAGTTCTTTCGAAACAGAAAGATAAGATTTTTCGAATCATGCAGTGTAACAAAGTTATGAATTGTTGAGCACAAAATTCCTTCCATTAATTCTACACAATCCTCAATTCGAGAGTTTAGCATTATGTACAGGTTTAGGTTAAGGTGAAAGCATGGCTGTGTGACTGTCACAGTGTTAACAGTGGCGAATGGTTTTATTAAAAGTTCGTGTCGTTCTGTTTTCTTACTGTAATTACAAATGATACCTGCGCATGTTAAAAATGGCATGTTTGAAAAACGTCTTCATGATCAAAGATTTCCTTTATCCTTTATAAACTTGCGAAGGAACATAGCAAATGCGCATTATGCTAGAATCATAATCTGACGCTTGGATAAAGTATTGTTGTGTGTGCATAATATTTTTCTTTTTTGCTTTTCTTAAGATTATGGGTATTTTTAGCAGAGTGGAAAAGAAAAATCTAGTTAAAAGTTTGTTACGGCCATACCACAAATATTTTTAAGCGTGCTGTATCTTCCATCCATCTTACTCCACTCGACTCCACTATTGTGACTACTTGTTCACCCCATTTCAGCACACTTTTATCTTTAACCTTACCTTAAACCGCTTAACGCATAAACGGCAGCGGGCACTGAGCACAGACGGAGCCCAAACAAAAAACGAACAACTTCAAATTTACATACGAAAAAAAAGTAAGTCTGGGAGGAAGAACAGTACATAAAAATCATTCATTTGCTTAAGGTATATTGACAAAGTATCCTGTCTGTCAGGAATACATATGAAGTTCATTTGGTGAAATAAACTCAGCAACATTTGAACAAGTTGGCAGGAGTGGATAGAAATGGATCTTGTAATAAACTAGAACATCTTTCACAACTTAACTCTCATCAGAGTTTACGCTGTGGTGGCATATTTATTCGCAATAAGCCAAGAAGATGTATACAGCGATAGTAGCTGATTCCTGACTGTCAAACAACTTTGAAGAACATGTTTTTGATTATATAACGTCACCCGCAAGGTATATAACTTGTGATATTTACCTTTCCTAATATTATGCTAATTTCCTCATATTTCCTAATTTACAAGGGGTAAAAACTGAAAGTGAAGCAAGCAAGGTGCCTGTGTAGGCAGGTATATCAGCAACAGTAGGTTTTTTTGCCGCCTTAAAATCCTGAGCGTACTTAACATAATGAGCATATAACATGGCCCTCGTTTTCAGGTTGACGCTTGAAGAATGATCGCTTGTCTCGAAAAAGGACGTGAATGCCTACAAGCGTACATTTAGAAATTAGTCTGTTTGCTAGGTCTGATTTGTATTTCACGCTTTCTTACACCATCGTTCAAGTTATCTACAAAAACAGGTAAGAAAATAACATATGCCGGACAGAAGGTGTAGAGCGTACCCTGAAAGGAAACAAAACAACTGCTGACATATATACTACCATCATATCGTATTAAAACATGCAGAACCGTTGGTAATGTATTTTCCAGGGTGTATCACCCAAGGTCCTCAGAGAGTCTACATTTCATCCAGTGATTGACGGATTATTTCATTCAGTAATTTAAATAATGGACATGAATTACAAAGCACTTAGCACTTACTTTAGTATTTGCTGGAGAAACTCTAGATATTTTTTATTAGGAGAAACTCCAAAGAGGTTTCCATAATTAGTGTCCCATCTAAGAGCAACCACCGCCATCATACCATAATTCTGCTATATATGAATGATGCAAATTAATAACACCCATCCTACCACGAAACCACATTAGTTTCTCCTCCTTTTGACTCTGGTCGAATTATATTCAATTTGCAATGAATCGAGATGGGAATAGATCATCCCTTGTCAGGAGTGAAACACACAGCACATGTCCAAGACCACATCTGGCACGTACCTATAGGCACATGTACATGGAAACATTTGACAAAAACTAGTTTGCAAGATGTTTTACGAGCGTTACATAAAATGAATGGGAGGGAACTACGTGAAGCTTCGGGAATATAGGGTACAACCATATTGACGCCTTTTTGACTAGCATCCATCAAATTACGATCAGTTTTACCAAGCCCAAAAAATGGAGGAATTAATTTGAGATGTATGAGGACTCTTAAGAAATTGTTTTCGGTTACAAGCTACTTTCATTTAAGCCTGTGGTTTATGTGCAATAAATAAATTGGTAACCACTCAAACGATGTGTGCTGGAGCTAGAACTGCCTTAGAATGTGTACATCCAACCCTATCTCAATTTGATCTTAAATATTATCACCTGCATTCCAATTTTCTTAACTATTTAGTCGTTTCTCACTCTGCCCCAGCATAAACTATTTTGACCAGGTGCAAACTTTTATTATGATGTTTGTACCATCATCGACATTTGGCTGTTGATGTACAGGACGACCTGCATGAACTACCTCGCTCGAATAAACTCCAATATAAAACTGCGGGAGTGAGGCTTTTTTTTGTTGTAATGGTAAGAAAACATGTAAAATATGCATATCATATTGACAAGCTCATCACGATTGGATTAGTATCACTGTCAAGAATCGAAATGGAGAAGTAGAAACAAGATATCAGTATTATTGCAACCTTTCGCTGATTTGCACAACAACCTACTGTAGTGTAGTGAACAACAGCGAAAATGAGCGAGGTAAAGAAACAAGAAAATTGCACAGGTTTTAATTAACACTGAATTATGTAGATTCAGGGTCGTAAACTTTTCGCTCGTAGAATCTGTGGGGTCCCTAGGACAAGAAACATAGATTGGCAAGAGCCTGCAGTGCGCATCCAACAAAAAATGCAAAAAAAATCCAAGTTAGTTTCGTTATTTAGAAAAAGAAAATCACAAGAAACAATACATCGTAATAACATGCCGAATTCTCCATAAAACTAGTGATTACAGAAGTACAGAGTAAAAAAGTTCTTGAATTGTTTTCGAATGCCGCTAGATTTACGATAAAAGCGCGTTCTAAAATCAAATGGGCACGGTATCTTCAACAAAAACGTACGGCACTCCTAGTTTCATTTACGTAATGCAGTTTTTCTTTCCATATTGTGCAAAACACTTCTACCAACTTCAACTGTCAATTTTTGCCGAGTCGGACTTGAAAGCATATTTTTTTTGCTTGGCCCCATTCGCCCATTTCAATAAATAAGAGAAAAAAAATGGGACGTCTACTCAAAGGATTTCGGGTGTACAACAATCACATCCATTGTTCATCTTGTGGCTACTTCTGTAAAGCTAAGTAGCACAGTAGTTGTTCTCGTAAAGATAGCTTAATCTGGGTCTGGTTACACGAAACTTCATTTACATTTTTTATCAGTGAAATGAATGAAAACAAGAGAAAGGACTTCGGGGATGTATTGAGAGGTGTAGTGAAATAGATGGGTTGATGGATGCATTTCAATAGAATTTCAATAAGATCTATGTGCTTCTTATGTAAAAAAAAAACACTTGGGCGGTCGTCTGGTCGTCTTAACATGTTCTTCATACCCGAATTTTGCGTGTTAGCGTGGATGTCTACTCAAAGAAGTATATTCTACTGGAAACCTTTTTAGCTCATGAAAAAATTACCGAAAAAACTATTTTCATCTCTACTGTTTGGACTCAGCCACTGACTCTCTGTACTTTGGACTAAGTCACTGACTGATTATATGGAATGACAGACTGATTTCATACAAAACTGGAGAAAATAATATATGTGGCTCACGCTAATTTATCTCATTAAGTTGTCCACGACTCGTAGGTTGGTTTTAGTTTTAGTGAAGTTCATGCAACTTCAAAACTCTAATCACATAATGTATTCATCCATCCTACATACACGATGATTAAGTCTCGAAAAAATCAAATTAAAAAAGGGAAAAAGTGGGATTTCAAGATTTTCGAAAGAAGTAGCAATACTGGAATGTGGAATACCAACAGAGGCAAAGTGGTGCAACATGCAATCTGCAATAAAAACAAGTTGCTTGACTCTATCCATTTGTAAATGCTAGAGAATAAATACGACTCCCGTGCCGAGATGTCTATGATCCGCAACTTTTTTCCGAATGAATTTTATTGTTGCACGTTGTCTAAAAAGGGTCTAATGGTTTGTTCAAGAAACTTGAAGAATATTATGCGTGCATGGTAGGGACCAACTAGTTTTTATTGCAGATGGAATAAACCACAACATGTCGGGACATGTCCAGGTGTAGGTACATTTTACAAACGGCTACCAGTTTTTATAATTTTCCCCCCGAAAACATAACCTTTACATTAATGTTGTGTATGCCTATGCAATATTTCTCTGTGGACAAATTGATTATGGATGGAAAAAGTAGTCATCATCGTCAACAGGACAAACCGCAGCAGCAGGACGATTTTTTTCTGTGGAAAGGTAGGAAAACCAATTACACACTTGGAATTCCGGTTTTGAAAGCTTAAGTAAGCCACGCACCTGCAACTGACAGGCACAAACTTGTAGACTTCATTTTTTATTTGGGAGTGAAATAGATGTGTTTGGAGAATTTTGGATAAAATGTGAAATCCCTTTTGGTTGGATTGGGTTTATGAAATGCCAACTGCGTGCGTTTGCTTGCTGCACCAAACCATGCACAATTTATATACATACATATTATCTGTCATTTTATATTTAACTATATCCAAATGACCAAGTGGATGCTGCGCTGCCCGGTTTATTTTAAGTGTAAAATTAGGGCGATAAATTAAATAAATAAATGTATGTGTGATTTGGGTACATTTAGAGCGATACGCGATAAGTATAAACACATCACAAGAAACCAGATGTTCGCTTCTGTCACAAACCCCCTACAAGAAGTCAAAAGTATGAATTGCAATTGCACGGATAGCATGAAAATCAGTGCTGAATTCCAAAACACGTATTTTTATGTGGTTCATGTTCACAATGTCCACATTCAGACGGAAGCATTGCATTTTGCATTCACAATGAAATGAGCGTGAGTGTGGAATTGTCAGTTTTGGAACATATGTATAGATAGAGGAGCAAAATATTTGCTCATATACCACACCCAAGAAATGGCAATGGGAAAACACACCCAGAGCACGTACTGCTTCGCGTCGTACGAAAATGTGTTCTGTTGTTTTTGCAAGGCTTGAATTTGGCTAGTGTAAGCAGAAAACTGTGAAGGGGTGAAAGAATCAACAACATGATCACGTTGCTTTCTGTGTGAGTTGGCGTATGGGAAAGCCGAAAAAGAGTCTAAAAATAAAGACTGGTTTCATCTTTCCAAAAGTCTAAAAGCAGATATATGTTCACGACTGCTTGATACTAGCTATTGAATTTCTTTTCCGAATTTCCGTTTCTAGTAGCTGGAGTTTCAAAAAAGTCTAAAAGCAGATATATGTTCACGACTGCTTGATACTAGCTATTGAATTTCTTTTCCGAATTTCCGTTTCTAGTAGCTGGACTTTCAAAGGGGTAACAAGATGTTGAAACGAGTTAATCATGTACTTCGTCAAACTAGATAGATTTTGAAGTTTCAAACTTCACCAATTCTTGGGTATCCATTGAATTGTCATTACTAGGAAGAATTTGTGAGAGTTGGACGGATCTTCAAGATCGAGAAAATTTATTAGCTTAAAATTAACTCCTACCGCAATTAATTATTGACATGAATATGGTTTTTAGTCATAATTATACACTTTGCCACTTTCTACCACTTATGTTGCTAATATGATTATCCTCTGTGCCTCTTTGCGTGTAACCACATAGACGATACATATAAACTGCATCTTTTAATTTAAAAATGATAATCTGTACTGAAAATTCGCCTGGTTGTTTTAAAGCGTATCCTCAAAGTTGAGCTTCTAAAATCCATTTACCTATATTCAGTTGACCAACTGGATGATACACACATTCAAAGCCTATGTTACCTCACGTAGTTTGTTCCTTCTGTGGTAATAAAGTGTGATATTCATATAAAAATAGCTATCCACAGCGGGATGAAATGTTGTCGGTGTAGCTGG
>JAANSN010005704.1:0-11893 GCA_036850665.1 Dicranocentrus wangi
AACCTTTAACCCAACCTAACCTTACCAACATTGAGGGAATATGAAGTGAGGGAGCATATTGAGGGAGTATACACTGAGGGAGCATGGAGTGAGGGAGCGTTCGATCCCGATACCTTACTCTAACCGCGAGCTGCACTCGTCACGACCTTTTCCGGCATTCCTATTACAATGACAATTATCGTAGAATTTTTTGCACACGTCATTTGCTAGCACAAAAGAGTTTGACAGATAAATGGCATGCATTCACACAAATGTAATGGTAGTATTGTTATTATGGTGCTGCTCTTCCACTGTGTGCGGCAAAGTTTTCCAGTTTACATTTTGCAGATAAATATGCACACCACACACACAGATAAACACTAACTCCTAATCTAATTCTCTTTTCTGGATAAATGTATGTACATACTTGCTTGTCTGATAGGCATAGCTTGAAATAACATCCTCACAAAGCAAATACAGATGTGTGAGCATTGTGAGAATAACAAGATAAATCCGTACTAAAAATGCTTCGTATTATGAAAAAGATGTGTATGAAGTAATGTGCAAGCCACAAAACATTGAGACATCCAAATCCAAGTGTAAATGTGTTGTTGCTCAATATACATGATAGGTTTTTTATGCGGTGGTGGTGGTGATGTTGGTGTTGGTGGCTGATGGTGGAATGGTTGAATGTAATGTATTCAGTCAGTGTGCTTTGTGTTTTTCCCTTGGTTAGTGGAACCCAAGTGAAGTGGGATGAAAAGTTGAAATGAGTAGGAATTGAAAGGCTGACAGGGGCAGACGTGCATGTGAATTATTCAGTTGATCTCTTCTTAAGCCAAACTAGATATATATCTGTTTTCATTTGTTACACACACACTAAAATATTATTATCCTTTTCTTGGATGTGCAACTCGCTCTTCTAAAAACGTAAGTAGATTTATGGCGATGATGAACTTGAAAACTCATCTCTGAACCTGTTGTCTGCTGAAAACGCAAATGCTTGGACAGACAGACTTGATTAAAGCACATTATATTAGGTAGAGAATAGCAACTCTTATGTATAGAAACTCCGTAGCCGTTTCCTTCCTGTGTATTGCATGAGCACTCAGATTGAGAACAGGAGTATTAACAGTAACTGAGTTTGAGGCAAAACTCGGTAAATTCGTCCTGTGCTCTTGGCACAATCTTCTTGGTTTTATACCCCTGCTCAAATAATCCACAATCAGTTCTTAAAACAGCATGTGTGTACACTAACATATGGAGAGCACCTTCTTTAGCTTGTGTTCCTTCCTTTTTTAGATTTCCTTGCGCTGACAATGTATTTTTTGAGAGTGTGTGTCAGCAGGAAGAACAGATCCTGTTGTACTTAATTTTCACTCATTGTTAACAAGGAATTTACCTATTCTAATTGAATCTATTTGGAAGTTGAGGGATATAGGCAGAATTTTGCGGAGGATAAATCAGATTAAAATACATTGTTAGCATGTTGATTTGGTCGTCCCTAACCAAGAGAAGCAGATGACGTTTCTTGTCAAATGAGTATTATTGTACAACAGTGTCATTTTCGGTTGGGTCGAGGCAAATGGTTCGCGGAATATTTTCCGAACTTGCCTTAATTATCACGATAGTTAGTTAGTCCTACGTCCTACACTAGCGTTTACTGTTCTCGGTTTCGCATTATGAGCCATTGTCGTAATAACTCCTGTTGTGAGTACTTTACTGTATATTAAACTCGGAGGGATACCAAGTCTGTATTGAGCAGTGGTGGTGTATAGTTTAGTGGTCTTCTATATGGAAAATGATCAAAAGGATGCCTATAGGCTAGCGACATTTGAAACAGAGGAGGAGGAAGGCTTCTTAGAAGGGGTTCGAAGAAAATAAGGAAACTTTATAATCTTTAGCAGACTATTTTTCATGTCAAGTAGGAAGTAGCAGAATCGTATTTAGTGAAACCTCAATCTGAAAAGACAAGCTTTTCCAATTGATTTATTCCAACAGGATGACGACGAGGAGGACCTTTTTGCCAAAACAGCTACAAACAAACCTCCAATTATGCGTTATCGGTGCTGCGCTGCACTAGCAGCCCTTTTCCGTCTTCCAACTGGAAACATTCGTCCCTTGTGGTGTATCATCTTTAGAAATGTGCTCCTCATTCTTGTCTACTATGTTCTCTCCATCGGACTAACGTTCTATCAAAATCATTTACTCAAGGTAACAGGAAATAGGAAAGCAGTTAGCTTAATCGGAGTTTACGTAGGTGGGCGTTTCAGGAAATGATGATAATTGTTACATTTTCAGGAAATTCGGTTCCCCTTGTCCGTCGTATTATGTCACTTAGTAATTAAATTCATTCTCGCCAGTTTCATTCGCCTAACGTACGAGATTTATACAAAACAACATCGTGTTCTGCTTGACTGCAACAACTGGCTGAAACAACTCTCGCTCATTGGCATTTCCGGAGGGCTGGATATAGGTAAGCAAAATTAAACGAAGTCATACACCGTTCCTCCACTTTAACCTTTGCAAACAATTTAATTTAAAATGTCAATTAATGTCATATAATTTACTTTAAATAGGTTTTTCAAACTGGGGACAAGAGTTCATCACGGTTTCACTGTAAATTAAATTACAAATCATGTTTAGCACATTTTCCAAATCCAAGTAATCGAATACGAGTAATTAACATTATGCTTTTGGAATTGCTCCAGGTACACCATGTCCAAGTCGACTGCAATTATTTTCATTTTGGGTTTTGCATTATTTCTCAAGCTAGAAGAACAGGTAAATTCAACATCTAATATACTTGTCTTCACTTAAAAGCAATTTTACAAGATTACAAGTGTGCTTGAACTCTTAAATCAACTTAATTTGATATTTTATAGCACTGGTCCCTCATCATAATCGTAAGTATGATCTCTAGCGGTCTGTTTATGTTCACATATCATTCCACACAATTTGAGCTGCGTGGCTTTCTGCTAATTATGACGGCGTCGTTCTTGAGGCACGTGTACAACTCTTAATTGCTCTAATAATAGTAAATGATTGTGAATGGTAACTGACAATAACTCAATTTTCTGTTTTAATTATTACAGTGGCCTTAGATGGACCATGTGCCAACTAATCGTTCAAAAGTCAAAGTTAGGGCTGCAAAATCCCATTGACATGGTGTATCACGTACAGCCTTGGATGATTATAGCTGTACTTCCATTTGCCGTATTTTTCGAAGGTGAGATTGACACTAATGAAGCATGTTCCCCATAAAAGTATTATAAAAATTTTCGCAATAATAAAAACTTGTGATTTTTTACAGGTTCACTGATAGCTAGCCACCCGATGACCTTCGAATCAATGCAAGAGAAAGCGGCATTTTTGTACGCAATGAATGCAATTCTACTGGGAGCGCTAATGGCATTTTTTATGGAGATTGCTGAGTATTTGGTGGTTACTTACACTTCCAGTTTGACCCTCTCCATAGCTGGAATATTCAAGGTAATTATAAGCACTCTCTTTAATCATCAGTGACAAGGCATATAGCTAACTGATTTAATTTTACTTTTGTCAAAAGGAAATTTGTACACTGTGTCTTGCTGTGATATTTAATGGAGACCAACTGAGCTTCATCAACTTCCTTGGTCTACTCCTGTGCTTTACGGGTATCATTGGGCATGTGGCATTCAAGTTTTTGAAGAGCACTCGTGAAATGGAGCAACCGAGCCACACTGTAGTCAATTCAGCATCTCATAGTAGCACCTCAAAAAATGGCTCTACCCTTAGTTCTGTCGTAAGAAAGGAGCCAGTTCAGAGATCTGGGGAAGAAAGTGGCACGCCTCTGCTCCAAGTCACGTCTGTCGCGGACGGAGAAAGTGATATAGACATTGAGGATTCATGGAACAGATAGTGAAACAAACAGACTAAAAATGAGAAAACTACAGACGCAAAAGTAGAATTAAGTATTTAAAGATGCCTCTAATATATTTCTACAACCTACCTTGTATTATAACCTGGAAGACTATAGACAAACAAGGCTGAACGTCTTGCTTTTACAGAGAACTAAAAAGGGAGAAAACTACATACATATTTTCATACTGATGATGAATGAATGGGAACGAAAGTTAAAAAAAATCATGTTCCAATTCCTACTATATATAATCGACTGGAAAATTCAAATTTTATTGACTTCTCAAAAATCATAATGCACGCAGAGATGTCTAAGCTAATTGTAAGTGCAATTCCGTATCATTCCTTGAAATTGTGATAACAGCACTGGCTGAAACAAAAGTAGATGTGCAAAAATATTTACGAAACACTAGAGAGATTTCCAAAATCTTTGTTCGTTTTGTATACACTTTTATAGTAAAAATTTATAGCTGGTTTATTATGCTATATATTTGTAAACTAATATCGTTTGTATTTAATTTTTAACGAACTACGTCAGCGCTTTAGGTTTTCGTACACGTAGAGGTCATATTCTATGTTTACGGTGTCTCCTTAAGAAATTATATTTTTAAAATTATTTTATTGTAAAGTTTCTCGAGAGTGTCCAAACATTAATAAACTCACAACACAACGCAACCAAAACCAAACAAAAATCATTTCCAAACGACTCCCAGCAAAATACCAGAAAATTGCTTCATGAATAGTTAGGACATTCATTCAATCATTTTAAGCACTTTTCATGGAACATTTTAAAGCATCAAAAATTAGCTCAGCTTGTGTATTGATATTATAGCCTTCCATGAATTAAGTCAAGATCCGCAAGCCCACATCCTCATTCTCACATCAGAATAAACGTTACAGGCAAGAAACCGTCCGCGTGTATCGATCGATGTTTACCAACGTCGAAACTCGAAAGTTGCAAGTTCGCAACCGCAACTCAACGAGAGGCTCTTTCGTGAGCTAGTCGGAGGAATTCTGGCTGCATATATGGAACATGTGCAGGGGAAGCTGAAAGCCCAAAGAGACGACAAGGTAGGGTTCGTTAGTGTCTTTCTTTATACATTATTAATCCACGGGTTTTATTTGGAAAAAGTCATACGCGATAAGTTTATATCGCCAAGAAGTGTGAAAATGTTGATAGAAATGCCGTAGCCGTACAACATTACAAGTTCAAAGCCTTGTTGGAGGTATACTTCCTCCGCCTGTGGTTATACCACAACATAAAAAACGACTTGTACAGACAACATTTTTGGGTTTCACACAGTTTGGGTTTTTTTTTTTTTTAAATTCGGGGTTAACCATTAAATCCTTTCGGGAAAATTGTAATTGTATAATACTACAATTTTTAGACTACCTACTATGACTCCATATTATAGCGTTTGTAATTTCTTCTTAAACCACATTACTCACCATTTGCACAAATTGTATTACTAGCGCCAGTACAAAAATTGATCTTAGGCGTTCCCACTACTTAAAAATGCATAATATTATGTCTACAAGGTGCACAAGAGCCAGTTAGTTCATTGTAGCTATTTAATGGACAATGGACTCAAATCTCAAATACTCAAGGAAAAGGTACCGGAGTAGGGTGCTCGGTTGGTTTCTTTACTTCTTAACCTGTGATTTATGGATTAGTCCCTTGTTATTGCATTTGCCTGGCGCAGAGGCACGGAGGAAGGAGCTGCATATTGGAGGCATTTTCCCTATAAATGGCACAGGAGGATGGCAGGGTGGCCAGGTTGGTTCTAAATTATTGACATATACGTATACGTATTATATATTCGGAGAAAAGTGATACAATTTGTTAACTAAAAATTCCAATAATTAATTTTTTGGTTTTAGGCGTGCGAACCAGCCGCGCAAATGGCTCTTCGCGATGTCAACAGCAATAAAGATTTACTACCGGGATACATGTTGAAACTGCACTGGCATGATAGTGAGGTATGGTGTATGGTGTTGCAGGAGATTCCTAGATTTTCACTAAAAATCCGCGAAACATACATGCTATGATATGAACATAGGTATGTCTTTAAAAACAGTGCGAACCTGGACGAGGAGCTGCAGTGATGTATCAGCTATTGTACAACGATCCAGTAAAGGTCATGCTTTTGGCTGGATGTTCCACAGTGTGCACAACGGTAGCGGAAGCAGCAAAGAAGTGGAATCTCATTGTGGTACGTCTTCGGCCCCTATTCCATTCAACCTGATACTATTCTCTGAATGTTGCTCTACCGTATTTTGATGTTTTGTATACGAATTACTTATGTATATTTTTTACTTCTTCCGCATAGTTATGCTACGGTGCAAGCAGTCCCGCTTTGTCCGATCGGAACCGGTTCGAAACACTTTTCCGAACACATCCAAGCGCAACCGTTAACAATCCGACAAGAATCAAATTGATGCAGAAGTTTGGTTGGTCTCGCGTTGCTATTCTTCAGCAAGCAGAGGAAGTGTTCATTTCGGTAAACTGGTTTCCGTTCTTCCCCCTTTTACTTTAGTTAACCCTGTATGTCCAATGTCCAGGTTAATTTTCGGGCCAAACCGAGCAGGCGGCTAATTTTTTGTCATAATTTTCACTTACTCCAACGTAGACGGTCGAAGATTTAGAAGAAAGATGCAAAATAGCAAGAATAGAAATAGTCACTCGCGAGAGCTTCCTTACAGATCCCACTGAAGCAGTACGAAACCTGAAAAGACAAGATGCACGAATTGTTGTTGGACTCTTCTACGTGGTTGCAGCCAGAAGGGTGTTGTGCGAAATTTACAAACTCGGGTTATACGGGAAATCTTACGTGTGGTTTTTTATAGGTGACTTAATTAACATCCCCCACACACACCCGAAATGATATGCGGTATCATAAAAATAAAATGACCTTGTGTTGCAAAAATATTTTCAGGCTGGTACGAAGATAACTGGTTTGAACTAGGGCTTGAGCAAGAAGGGATCAATTGTACACGGGAAGAAATGAAAAGGGCTGCGGAGGGGCATCTAACCACGGAGGCAGTTATGTGGAATCAGGACAATCGGGTTACCAATTCAGGAATGGTACGCAACGTAAAATTGCTATAATATATATTATATATTTTAGCTATAATATCATTGTCCAATCACTAAATTCGAATTGACTTATTTTCTTCATTTTCTTAAAGACTGTGGACGACTTTAAAGAGAGACTGCACGAAGAGTTGACCAAGAAAAACTTTGATATTGCTAGCGGGAGATATCCTGAGGGTTATCAAGAAGCACCTCTGGCGTATGATGCTGTATGGGCTCTGGCATTAGGTATAAACATAACAATTATTTCCTTTATGATTGCAAGTGAAAGCAAAATCCCGCTGAACTATTTTGTATATGAAGATTCTATTTTATGTGTAGCATTTAACCAAACAATCGAAAAACTAGCGGAAAAGGGAAAGAAGTTGGAAGATTTCTCCTATGCTAATCGAGAAATTAGGGATGAAATATACAATGCACTCAACACAACGTCATTTCTCGGGGTATCGGTAAGTGGAAATAGAGTTGCACTGTATTGCTTATAGTCCTTCTTTTAAATTAGGGCTTTCCCATGTGCTCCCCTTATAAGTATGACTAAAACCAAAGGACTAATACGGTAAATATTTCTGTGGATTTGCTGCGTACAGGGACGGACTGCATTTAGTGAAAAGGGAGATCGAATCGCGCTAACTCAAGTGGAGCAAATGATTGATGGGAAATACATCAAACTGGGCTATTATGACACGGAAAATTTAAACTTAACCTGGTACAACCGAGAGCAATGGAGCAGTGAGTGTTAAATCTTGCATGATTTCAACTTGATTAAAAGCAAAACCGGAGATATTTAGTACTAATTCTTCCTTTCTTCTACTCTACTCTTTTCGCAGCTGGCAAAGTTCCTCAAGATAGGACAATCGAGAAACATGTTTTAAGGAAAGTTTCGTTGTCTCTTTTCATTTCAATGAGCATTGTGGCTGGAGCTGGTATAGTGTGGGCAATTTTGCTCATCCTGTTTACGTATATCTACAGAGATCGAAAGTAATTTTCTTTTGGCTTGCTTCTTTTAAAATCATAAATCACAAATCAAATAATATGGTTTGAAGATAGTCTCAGTCCTTACTAATTTAACTGGATAAATTCCGCAGGGTTATCGAGCTCTCTCATCCGGTCACCAATACTCTTATGCTTATGGGTCTTGCACTGTGTTTCGTATCTGTATTTCTTGTTGGACTTGATGGCCAATTTGTGTCAGAGAAAATGTTTGCTTTGGTGTGCACCCTACGGAAATGGTGTTTGTCAATTGGTTTTACCCTCGGCTATGGAGCAATGTTTTCCAAGGTGTGGAGAGTTCATCGCCTCACCACGAAAAACAAATCGGCGACGAAAGTAGGTTGATCAATTATTGTTACTCATGATGGGCGATATAAATGATGATATGTATACAGTACCAGTATGAACTTGAAATAACTTTCCAGCACAAAATACAACCCTGGAAGCTGTATCTGTTGGTGGCTACTTTGGTGGGCATTGATATTGTATATCTTGCAATCTGGACATTGATAGATCCTCTACGTAGGGTTGTGGAACCATTTCCAGCCGAATTTCCTGAAAACACTGAAGAAGACATTCGTATTTTACCCCAACTGGAACACTGCGAATCTATTCACAACACTATCTGGCTTGGTAATTTTGCTATTAGAAATGATAGGACGTACTATGCGTGTTTCGTTTTGTGGCACTATAAAATGGCACGCATATTATTTTGAAAACAGGAATTACGTACAGCTTTAAAGGACTTCTGCTAATATTTGGACTGTTTTTGGCTTATGAAACCCGGAGCTTGAAAGTCAGACATATTAATGATTCTCGTTTGGTTGCAATGTCAATTTACAACGTTGCTGTTCTTTGTCTCATCACAACTCCTGTCACGATGATAATCTCATCCCAGCAAGATGCATCATTTGCATTTGTAGCACTTGCCATTATATTTTCATCAATGATTACAATGGGGCTTGTATACATTCCTAAAGTTATAGAGGTAATTCGGGAAGGTAATGAAAGATCCGACAGAAGCTCTGCCCCAGAAGGTGGAACAACAAAAGAGGAAGAGGAAAGGTATCAGAAATTACTTTCTGAGAATGAGCAGCTACAAAAAATCTTAGAACAGAAGGAAGAACGCCTACGGCAATTACGACAGAAGCTGGAAGAGAAAAACGCATCCCGGAAAATTGAAAGCGGAGGAGAAAGTGAAGATCAGACAATTGACCCAGCTGGAGTAAAAGCTGACGTGATAACTAGATTGGATGAGTCTAAAACTCAGGAAATGTCTTCAAAAGGGGGTATGAAAAACAACAATGTGGAGCAAATTGAAGTACTGGAAACATACTACACTGAGCCTTCAGACTCTGCAATAGGACATACCCCCAAATTGTCAGTTCACACACACACTCCTACAACCACTGAATTTGAATTGTCCGAATCTTATCTGTAAATTCGGATTGAGATGTCTGAAACTCGGTGTGAGTATTATAAGTGATGTATAGTGAATGTCAAAGATGCTAAGAAAGAGGCAGCGTGTAGAGAGGGAATTCACGTATTTCGCTATAACCATATATACATCTATCATCATTTGACGGTGTCTTTATATTTGCAGATATAAAATAATGCAGCTTCCATCGTGCGAAATCATGACCGAAACAAGATCCAGAATCAAACAGAAAACATCAGCATAGGTTCTCCATCGATAAGTTATACAGTATTCTACTTTTATTTGTAGACTTATTCATTCTCATCAATAAATCAAATCATTATCACAAACAAAATACGCATTCAATTGATACGCATATTACTTCATACAACGAATTAAAAATAACCAGTCTCATTCAATCCGAAAACGTTACAATGGTATAAGTTTCTTCAGCGTGCCCACCAATTCAACATACCAACCACGGCTTTCATCCCCATTAACACTTACGGCATTAGAACTACCATCCCCTAAGGTAATATTCATATCCATAACCACCTTTATATTTGGGGAGTCATCCGGAGATGTACTGATATCAGTCGTCGTACCTTCAGGTGAAGGAGACGGGGCAGTTGTAGATTCTATGCTTTCTTCTGTTGTGCTGCTGCTTGTCGGAGACTGGGAAGTTGTAGGCTCGCTGCTGGTTGAGGTCATCATATCGGTCGTGGTGCTCTCTTCTGATGTTGTCGAGGAGGACCCGGTTGA
The DNA here is from genome assembly GCA_036850665.1 of Dicranocentrus wangi. NCBI lineage: Eukaryota > Metazoa > Arthropoda > Collembola > Entomobryomorpha > Entomobryidae > Dicranocentrus > Dicranocentrus wangi. The sequence continues at coordinate 10,143 of JAANSN010005704.1, forward strand.
AGCGCTACTACTGCTTCCCGTCGTCGACGATTCCAAAGTAGTGGATGAGCCAGTTGTGGTCAATTCAGATGTGGAACTGCTGGCAGTGCTCGTACTTTCACTCGGCGAGCTTGTTGTTGATGTCAAAGTACTACTTTCTTCTGTTGTGCTGCTGCTTGTCGGAGACTGGGAAGTTGTAGGCTCGCTGCTGGTTGAGGTCATCATTTCGGTCGTGGTGCTCTCTTCTGATGTTGTCGAGGAGGACCCGNTTCATTAACACATAGACGTTTTGCGGGGTCAAAGGAGTAGTACGTTGGGCAAGTGTAGTGGGCCTTTACCCATGTATTCTGTATCAGGAAACAACGATAATAGCTTGTGCAGTCATTTGGGTGTGGGAACGTACCCTGGCTGGGACATTCTATTGGACGTACGGTAGTGGCTGTGGTTGTTATCATTGTTGGCTCTGTCGTGGATGTGTCTTGTATTTCAGTTGTAGTTTCAAAGTCGGCACAAGACGCCAGGGGCACATAGCTTTCGTGTTGCATTATAGTAGTATCCCGATGCACATGTATATCTATAGGACACCCACACGCTTCCGATAAGGAAACATCTATAGTAAGCTGTACAATCTGTAGGATCAGGGAACATTCCTTGTCCACCACAGTATGAAGGTTGGTTTGTTGTAACAGTTGGAGTAGTCGGTTCCTCCGTTGTATAATCTGTTGTAAGCTGTGTTGTAGTTTCAATGTCGGTACAAACACCTGGCGCACACAATTTACGAGTGGCATCATAGTGATATCCGGATGGACAGGTGTATCTGTATGAAATCCAGACGGTTCCGACCAGGAAGCATCTATAGTAAGCGTTACAATCTGTAGGGTCCGGAAAGAACCCCTAGTCCTCCACAGTATGGAGGTTGTATTGTTGTTACTACTGGAGTGGTTGTTTCCTCGGTTGTAATGGTTGGCGTTGACTGTGTTGTTGTCAAAATGTTACAAGTACCTACCACACAAAGGGAAAGCGTCACGTTGAAGTAGTAGCCAGTTGCACAGGTGTATTCAGTGCGAAACCAGATCGTTCCTACAAGTATGCAGCGGTAATATGCTGTGCAGTCGTTTGGGTTTGGAAAAAATCCTGCAGCAGTGCATTGGGGCGTTGCCGTTGTCGTTGTTGTGAAATATGTAGTCGTCGCAGTAGAGGTGGTGAAAGTACTTGCTTCCGTTGTTGTTGTAGTAGTTGTTTCGGTTGTTGTTGGGGTTATATGGCACTCTCCGGGTACACATAGTTGCAACGATTCATTAAAATGATGACTTACTGGACAGGAATAAAAGTACTGAAACCATATGCCGCGTACGTTTATGCATCTGTAGTAATTGGTGCAGTTTAGGGGGTCTGGAAAAAAACCTGTTGATGTACATGTGGGTGGCCCAGGGCCAATAGTTGATGTTACAAACACTGGAGTGGTTGTCATTATATCACTGTATGTGGCTTCAGTTGAGAGAGTAGTCACAACAGTTGTTGGTAAAGTGGTGGTGGTGGCGTCTAATCAATTGCAATATACGAGGATCCGCTTTGTACATAGGAATACAATGCATTTATAACGGGATTAATGTATTTAAATATTTGCTGAATTTTACCCGAGCATGTGCCAACTTCACAGAGTAGAGTCGCAGGATTATAGTGCGACGCGACAGGACAACTATATGTTGCCACAACCCATCGATTTGCAACAAAAATACATCGGTAGTATTTTGTGCAATCGTCAGGATTAG
>JAANSN010005705.1:0-11889 GCA_036850665.1 Dicranocentrus wangi
TAAGGTGGCCCAAAAGCATAATTCGCATAAAAAGAATAACTTCAATTGCCTCCGTGGGTTAGTTCCTAAATATAATCTAGGGTGTATGAAAGTTCAGAAATCGAAAATTCGGTGAACTTTGAAAAGCATAAATAGCATAATCATAAAAAGCATAATCTTTATTCAAAAGCATAATTCAGGGGAAAAGGGCATAATTGGCATAATTCTGCCTTTTTTGAACAATTTTTGCTATAAAAGAGTAAAAATTACCGGCTACTCCATGAAATTTTGAAAAATTCTAATAATAATATTGACTGTGTGAACCGAAAATACAGGTTTCAGACTGTTTATTTCATATAAACCATTAATTTAATCAATTAATAATGCGTTTTGCATTACGAATACGCCAGAATTGAAGTAGTAAACACATTTTTAATCCGAAATGTTGATATTTTTGCTAAATTTAAAAAAAAGCATAAAAAAGCATAATTTCAGCATAAAAAGGCATTTTAAAATCGTCAAAAAAAGAATCATATGGGCCACCTTAGTGATCATGTAAGGAAATTCATTGCATATTGTTCATATCGGTCGGTAGGCAATAGGGATAGAAACTTCCCTTATGGGATAGATTGGATTGGAGTGCTGTTCGGGGAAAGCTGAGATTTGACGAGTGGACATGTCTCACAATTCCCCACAATCTGACAATGCCCCATTTGGCTACATCCACCCCAGACACCTGAAATAGGATTCAATCAGACTTCAGTTCAGACTATTCAGCAGAATATTACCCTGGTAGCATTATGTAAAGCGTCATATATTGTGCTAAAAAATCGAGGTACATTGCAAACTAAATCGTTTATGATGATGAGCTTTACTGTGCTACTAAATAAAACATTAATATCTTGATGCTTATGGCTACAAAAATCGTTTATTATCGAGTATTTNCATATATTGTGCTAAAAAATCGAGGTACATTGCAAACTAAATCGTTTATGATGATGAGCTTTACTGTGCTACTAAATAAAACATTAATATCTTGATGCTTATGGCTACAAAAATCGTTTATTATCGAGTATTTCGGATTAATATATAAGAACGGGATTTCGAGTCAACAAGGAAACTTTTCCAGCTGTAGGGTAAGCAAGCAACCTCAAGTCACCTAGAGCTTTCGTATATATTAGGGAAAGTTAGTTTTAAAGGATCAGATTGAATCAGAGAATGTGTCTGGGGCTGCTCTAGCTCTCAAGCTCTCCTCTCTCTCTCTCTCTCTCCTTTGTTTAACACGGCTTTTTTACGAGGATTCCCGTTGCATGCATGTCTTTCTCGTAAAATATTTTTCTAGTTGTGTCAGTGTGTGTGTCATATATATTAGTAGTGCTGTGCTGCTGTAGTAAAAGAGTGCATGCATGGAGATAGGGTTTTTTGGTGTGTCGGTCCGTCTCCCTGACTGCTGCCTATGCAGTAAAAGCCGTCCGTCGTCGTCGTCCGTCCGTGGTAGCCCTGCTGCCTTGTCGTGTATTCTTCTGTGAAATCCAACAAAGTAACATAATATTGAAAGAGTTTAGTTGAGTGGTGGTGTTGGTGGTGTGTATGTAGCGTGGTGTATTGTGGAGGAGATGGGATGGGATACATAATGCAATCATCATCATCATCATCATCAGGCAGGATCACATCGCCAATCCCCATGCATTTCTATAATACTTGTTCATGAGAAGAGAGACCAGAGAGACCCGTCCTTACGCCTCATCTCGGTAGTAGTTGCAAAGTGCAAAGGAGCAGTAAACCGAGCAAGGACGGTAACGCATACATAACGCCGCTCTTCTCTTCTTCTGCTCTCAACTCTGAGAACAGACGGATTTGAACCACTATTTCCACTCCTGCCTGACTTGCTCACTATAATATACCACTGCTGACAACACCATCACCACCACGATGCTATTATATTTTGTATGTAATGCGCCCTATGCCTTTATATATTATTCTTCTTCTTTTATACATATTTTCTACCACTGGTTGTTGGTTACCTTATTTTTTTACTCACTATTAGTCACTGCCTGCCTCTCTGCCTCTATGATTCTATGATGATGATGATGATGCCTCCTGCTTTTCATGTAAAAGATTTGTAACAATACTAACAATATAGTCATCCTCATCTCATCTCTGAGAAGTAAGTAGTAAGTGAACACTGAACTGAACTGAACTGAACTTCCAAATGGTGTTATCCATTTTATATCCGCACACAACAAATCCACATTATATTATATACATCTCTCCTTCGTTCGACTATACCCACAAATCCACATCCATATCCACTGCCTGCCTGCCTGCTGCCTGCTTCAAGAAGAAGATACATTGCATATTATTATTATTCTTTTGCATTCGCTCGGACCTTTTTACCCAAAAAAAAAACCCAGCAGCAGCAGCAGCAGAAGAAGCAGCAGTAAATAGAAGTCATACATATTATCATTCATCGTCATCATCATCATCAACATCGCTCATCGTCATTTGTTGTATTTTCTTCTTCTCCTTATTGAATGATGATGATGATGGGGCACTTGTACATACATTCGATTCGTAGTAAATAATAATAATAATAACACCAGTCTTGTGACCTCTGACCTGGGCTCTACTAGGAATCGCTGGGGTTTTGGGAGGACTGGGAGGAACAGCAGCAGGAAGGACGTCGTCGTCGTGTGACTCTCTCTCTCACATCGAATCACTCACTCAAGTGAAGTTGGAAATCGGGGAAAGTATTTATTACGACGAGTTTGTCAGTTTGTTGGGTTGTGTAATAATAATAATAATAATGATTACTTAGTTGCAACGAAAAATATTCCCTCAAATCCTCATTTGCCAAAAAAAGCTCCCATCCATCCCAGTTGCGTCGCACTAAAAAAAAACCAGGGAAACATAATAATATAATAGTGGCCAGAGGGATGGGTGGTCATCAATCAATAGCGGAGACTGTAGTATAAAGTTTTTGTGATTGTCTTGGTTTGCCTGCCTGACCTCTTCCTGTCTTCTCTATTTGTAACATTCTCGTTGAATCAAATATATAGATTGTGGTCCTGATGACGGAGAGCACGGCATCTTCTTGGAACATAGGAGTATCCTTCAGATAGTGAATCCTTCGTGGTGAAACTAGGACGAGACGATACGTATTATCATATATCTGCATGTGATTTGTGTTCCAGACTAGCCAGCCGAGCGTCAAGATGTAAAGTTTAATTCCAAGTGCATGTTGTTAAAAGCGTCGCGGTGGTGTAGCACGATCCTACTTGATAGATGAAGGAACCACAGTTTGTTTCCAACTCATGGAACTCAGGAGTGTGTGTGGGGTGGCGTCTTTGCAAATTTCTAGTTGGCGCAGACGAGGAGGCCCTTGGTGGCCGACTAGACACTTGTGAAGGGAACTAGTGAAGTACTACTGGTTGGTTTGGTGGTGGTGCCTGTTTTGGAGTGGTTGGCTGACCACCCATTTTTCATCCTCCCTGTGCCGTTGGTGGTGGTGGTGCTGAGCCGCTCTCGTAGTCAGTCGTCGTAGTTGTTAGTGCCTATACACTTGTCGCTCACATTCTTGGTTGTCATAGTCGTCGTAGTGACCCGGATTTCCTCCCAAAAAAACCTAGTGTAGTAAAAGAAATTTTTGTATACAAACCAATAATACATCGAATGTGAAGTATAAAAGACGACAAATGAATAAATGGGTCGCTCCTCCAGTAACACAGGAGTTGCCCTGTACCACCGGAGGATTTTCACCAGGTGAATCTTCGGATTCACACGCACGCGATTAGCGAATTTGAAGAAATGGACCCACCGGATAGCAGGAGAAAATCCGCAATGTCGAGGTAGTTTCAAGTTTCAAATGTCGACAAATGTCCTTTTCTGTGTGCATGACGTTAGCAGTAGCTAGAGAGTTTTAGACAAGTTCTCTAATGAGTTAGATAATCATCCTCTTCTATCTTCTACTTGATAATATTGCAGTCGACCTGGAAGTTTGAAAGATCCGGAAGTGGCGGAGCTATTCGATCGGGAAGATCCAGAAAAGATATTTGAAGACTTGAGGGAAATTGGTCATGGCAGTTTTGGAGCTGTATATTTCGCTCGGAACCGGGAGACCAAGGAAATTGTGGCCATTAAGAAGATGTCATACATGGGAAAACAGTCCATGGACAAATGGCAGGATATCTTGAAAGAGATTCGATTCCTTCGTCTTCTCAAGCATCCCAACACAATCGAGTACAAAGGCTGCTACCTCAAAGAACACACAGCATGGGTAAGTTTCATGAAGGCTTCATGTGTCTTTCGGATCCCCACTTGGTGGTTAAATTCGTTTGAAATCTTTTAAATCCAAGAGAAGTATATATATTATGATCATTCATGATGATGATTGTGCGAATGCAAATGTGTAATACTAATACGAACAAATCAATTTTTCCTGTTTAGCTCGTAATGGAGTATTGTTTGGGCTCCGCCTCCGACATAATCGAAGTTCACAAGAAGCCACTGAAAGAAGACGAGATCGCAGCAATCTGTGATGGTGTTCTCCGTGGTCTAGTTCATCTGCACGCCTTGGCAAGGATCCATCGAGATGTGAAGGCAGGCAACATTCTTCTCACGGAGAATGGTACCGTGAAACTAGCCGACTTCGGTTCCGCCAGTATTCAGTGTCCTGCCAACAGCTTTGTTGGCACTCCGTATTGGATGGCACCCGAAGTCATTCTCGCCATGGATGAAGGGCAGTACGACGGTAAAGTGGATGTCTGGTCGCTGGGCATCACATGTGTCGAGCTAGCGGAGCGGAAACCTCCATACTTTAATATGAACGCGATGAGTGCCTTGTACCACATAGCGCAGAATGATAGTCCAACCTTGCAGCCTATCGGGAATTGGTCCGAAGTGTTCCGAAAATTTGTGGACGCCTGTTTAAGGAAAAATCCGTTGGACAGGCCCACTTCCAAACAACTCTTGTCCCATCCTTTTATTTCTAGACCTAGGTCACCAAACGTGCTCCTTGACTTGATCAGTCGTACCAAAGCTGCCGTTCGTGAACTTGATAATCTGAATTATAGGAAGATGAAGAAGATTCTCATGGCGGATTCCTGTGAAACAGATAGCACACTTGGGGACACTGACCGTAAGTCACCAAAACATAACCTTGAGCAAACAAGAGAGCAAAAGATACCTGGCATTGTAACTGGCCGCCTCCCTTTCCGATCATATATTAAAATACATTCTTCCATTTTTGTTTTGCGTAGTGGGTGTGGACGAAGTGACAGGAGGAGACAGCAGTAAGAGCAACAGTATCACGTCAGTACAGTCCGTTGGGGTTTCCGCTTCCTCACAGTCATCATCGACGAATTCCATCCCACCCATGCATGATCATGATGACTCTGCCAATCACTTCTCGCCGCCTTCTGTCAGGCCAAGAACTCGCGCTTCCATTGTAATACTAATAATTTTATATAAAAAAAACATTTCAGAAATAATTATTTCTTTAGCACGTTGCCGCGACGTTGCTCTGTGAGATGTCAAAGCAGGGAACCTTTAGAATGCTTATCATATCATGCTTATTATCCTTGTCCCTATAGGCATCTTACTCATCCTCTGTGGAACGTATTCCCAACAACTTTGCCACCATTCGAACCACGTCAATTGTAACGAAACAGCAGAAAGAGCACATGCAAGAAGACATGTATGAACAAATGAGTGGCTACAAGCGAATGAGGAGAGAACACCAGAGTGCTTTGCTCAAGCTCGAAGAGAAATGCCGACTGGAGATGGAGGCTCACCGGAAAATGCTGGATTCCGAATATGAAAATTTGCTCCAGCAGTTTTCCAAAGAGTTGGAAAAGTTGCAGGCCCGCCATCAACAGGAGTTGGACCGCAAGATTAAGCAGAATCAGAGTGCAGAGAAGCGGCTAACAAAGGAAATTGTGGCTCGGCAGGAGCAAGAGCGTAAGAATTTCGAGCTGCATAAGCGGAAGGAATACAAACAGAATAAGGAAAGGTGGAAGAAGGAATTGAGTCAGGACGAGTCTACCCCCAAACGGCAGCGTGAAGCTACCCTTCAGTACGCTGAATAATATTTTATACTTACCTACTTACTTAATGAAAGATGTTGTGCGTAAGGAACGGGATAGTTTTATTTAACTGTCCTTTTTGCCCTTAGGAGTCAGAAAGATAGCTTGAAGCAACAAGAGCAGCAAGAAGAGCAACGAATGATTAGAAATCATAAGGATTATCTGGACTTGGAAGTGAGAAAGTTCCGCAGGAGGAAACTACTTGCTTACCATCAGCTTGAGCAGGATCTGCTGCGTGAAGTAAAAGAACCATTAATTAATAACGTCAACGTGATTTCAAGGCAGCAGCACCTAGTTATTAAAATGTAAATATACAAAACATGTAAAACTATATAATATCTTTGCAGGAGCTTAACAAGCGTCAGCAGCAACTCGAGCAGGCTCACAGCGTCCTTTTGAAGCAACATGAAATGACGCAAGACCTGGAGTACAGTCAGCAGCGTGCAGTTCATCAGTTGAGGGAAGAGCAAGTGAAGAAACTGCACCAGACCGAGTTGAACAACCAACACGAGTACATGAAGAGGGCAGAGGCGGAACTCAAGAAGAAGCACGCTCTCGAACTGAAGCAACAACCGAAAAGTCTCAAACAAAAGGAGATCCAAATCCGGAAACAATTTAGGGACACTTGTAAGATACAGACTGTACAGTATAAAGCACTGAAAGCTCAAATTCTCCAGTCAACGCCGAAAGATGAGCAAAAGCTTGTGATCAAAAAGCTCAAGGACGAGCAGCGAAGGAAGTTGGCCCTGCTAGGGGAACAATATGAACAGAGTATTGCGGAAATGCTTCAAAAGCAGTCCGTAAGTGAAAGACAAACTCAATATATGCATTATTCCAACAATTAGTATGCTGTTAATTACAACTTTCACCTGTCCAACGAAAGTCAAAAGATACACTGGAAATTACTAATTTTTGTACACACAAATAACATAATATCCTAGTCTACCGTGCCTGGCTTAAGTATATCAAGAAACGTACTTAATTATACAATTCTTGATGCCATAATATTAAATATTCCTCCGATAATATTTAGATTCGACTAGACGAGTCTCAGGAAGTGGAAGCACAACAACTGAAGGAAAAGCTGGAACGCGAGTTGGAGATATTGATAGCATATCAGTCGAAAAACAAAATGCAAGCGGAAGCTCAAAGAGACAGAGAGAGGAGGGAGCTGGCGGAGAGGGTTGCTGTTCGTAGGAATCTTCTGGAGCAAAAGGTAATTTTTTTTTTGCAAATTTCTAATTAATAATAATAATCTTCTTAACCAAACCTATATACTTAATTATCTTCAATATTTAATGGCGCCTATTATATTATGTTCTTTTCAGATGAGAGAGGAACTTCAACAGTTCGCAAGCGAACGAGCAGAACGCATCCGACTTCTCCAAGAGCGCCAGATGAGGGAACTCGAACAGTTCGATGAGGAATCTACGCGACGTGGATTTAGGTATAATTAAATTATAATCCCTCCTACCTAATTTGCATTTAAATCTTCTTCCTACCATTCATACAATAAGCTTTGCAAATGCATATATTTAAAAAATTACATTACATAGTTTATTAATGTTCGCCTTTTGATTTATTTTCCGGTCAAATGATGAGCAGTGCCCTGGCACTGACAGAGCCATCTCCGCATGACACGTACCACGAGGATGATGCCAAGTCAGGCAGTATGTTGAGTTTAGTACATAGCAATAGTTCCACTTCTGTGGGTCCTAATAGTCTATGAAAACACTGTCTCTTTGACACACCTGCTGCTTCATTTTCCAGGTTTTTAGTATCAGCCTCTGATTTAAAACAAACAAACGGATAACTATATTGTTGTAGAGGAATTTTGATTCGTATTACCTAATGATTGCTGATCGCTATTATTATTATTATATAATATTCTTATTATTATTATTATTATTATTATTATGTTTATGATTGTTGCTAATTAGGGATCAGGATGCTACTACAACATATTATAATTATTATATATTACAATTATTATTATTATTACTATTAGAACATCACGATTATAATGACACAACGGCATAAGGATTGCTTAGGATATATTACGTAGTACGTGACAAAATGTTTAAGTTATTTTGATTCCTGTTTGTTATTATCATTATTATTACATTAATTGTTATCCTCGTCATGATGATGATGATGATGTTGAGGATTAAGTTATATAGCTTGTACTGAAGAAACTGACGTCCTCTCGTCGTCAACTTCAGAAGAAAAAAAATTATCAGCTCTGCAAAAAAGTCTACAAGAGAAAGAAGAATTATGCATACTAGCTACCTACACCTTACCTACCTAACCTACTACTACTACATCACACTACATGAAAGAAAGAAAGAAAAAACTACAACTCTATATAGACTAAAAATTACTATCACTATACATACAGTACAGTTTTAAAACCAAGTAATAATTAGGGAGACATCGTGTATTAAAAAACCAGTTGCATATACTGATGATAATAATAATAATAATCGATTTAATTAGTAACGCTAAAAATTACTAAAAAAAACTATTACAACAACAACAACAACTACTACTACTACTACCGTAGCTATAATAATAATATGTCACATTATTATCACTATATATGAGCAATGTCAGTTTTGTCTTGATGAGGATATGGGATAGGAGGATTAAAATATTTTAAAAGAAAAATGCAATGCTAGCTGCACGAACAATGAACAAAAAATAATTATTGTATCTTAACGTTCATTACTAATTAATTAATTATTGGAGAGTCCTCCTCTTCCCCGTTTGAAGAAAGAGGTCGGTTTTTTGAGATTTTTTGTGATGATGATATTTGTGCATATTGCTCATATTGGTGATGATGATGATGATGATAAAAGGTAGTGAGGCAGGATGGATTTCTGTTTTTAACAAGTTGTCTCACTCGACTCAGCTAAAAAGTACTGAGGACACAAGACATTTTTTTTTAATTGCTCTAAATTATTTTAATGAAAAAGGACGCCCCAAAACTCAAAACTGGGAGTAATACTATATAAAAGGAATTAAAGGAAAGGGTTTCTTTGCAAAAATTTGTTTTGCAATATGTTGTAAAGAAATACATCACACACGTAATATAAAAAGGAGAGAGGAGACCATCGTATTCGAGTATTTTTTTGTATTGTCATATATTACTACACGCAACTATTATTACAACATGATGATGATGATGATGATGATGATGATGAGAGTTAAACTAAAATGCGTAAATTTGTAGTACTATTACCTTTTAAATTATTGATGTCACTAACTCTGATATATTTATTAATAAGATGAGAGGAGAGGAAACTAGTGAACCAGACAACTGTGACTTGAAAAAACCTTGCTTCCAAAGTTTTCTTTTACATACCTTTATTATTTTTTATCTTTTTTTGTCTCATTTATTTTACCCTTTTTGGAACAATAATTGGATGGTTAAATAGTGAGATGCAATCAAAAAAAATTTCGCGACAAACTTACTAACTAAACTACTACTAATTTTGAATTTTAATAATCAAATGATTTGAAAGAGATAAAACTGCATAATAAAAGCGTAATTTATTCCTACGTAAACTATATTTTTAAAAAAACTCCTTGGTCTAGCCCTTCTCTAGGCCCTATTTATATATATATTTTTGACTGTTTTTTTCCTTGAACACGTTGTTAACTATCAACATCGCCGCACTCACAGTTTTGCTACCTACCTACCATCATCGTCATCATTTTGTATTCTTCTCTAAAAATAGATTGATTGATGTAGAAAAATAACACATAATAATTGATATAATAGATGACATTTTTTTTCTTAGAAACTTGAAGGTCACGAGGGAAACAAGTGTAAAAGAAAGAAGCACACTGTCAAGTCATACAAAGCCAAAATGCATTAGATTTTATAGCTGACTAAAATAATATATAATATAGTGAATTAACTATAAAATTATTATTAATAATTAACTATACTTACCTGTAAGACTTAACCACACACACACACACACACACAGTTGACACTTTTAACCTACATTTTACATATATATATATATATATATATATATATATATTTTAAACTCTCTCTCTGTTCGTATCCAACAACAACAGCCACTAAACTGATGAACCCCACTTTCAACAACTTATTTTTCAAGACCTGTGAGGTGACAGAGTTCAGTTCGACAATGTGACAGTTATCCACAGTGACAGTTATCCATAGTGACAGTTAGAGTCAAAAGAGAATTTTATAATCCTCTGTCCCGTAATATTTTGTAAGCCGGGCTCCAGTACCTGGAGAAAAAAGTTTTTTTTGCACTACTTGCGGATCTCCAAGAAAATTTTCCATTGCAAGGAAGAAAGGAGGAGTCTGCCGGTATAGTAGCATCAGGGTTTTAGTTCCAGGTTCAGCTTGGGAATATAATGGAGGAGGAGAGAGTGACATCCATCCCGATCCCACTCTACACCACCAACACCATATTTTTGCCATTGTCAATTGTCCTCGTAGTTCAAAAAAAGTAGGGTTTATCAGGTTATGCTGTAATATAACAAAAATATAGGTAACATCATGGCAAACCGCTCGACCAACCGATCCCGTACTACTAAAACCATGCGAATTTAATAACTGTATGATATGATATGCAGTGCGGCGGATATATCCTCTCCTCGGGATTCCACCTTGAACCTGGAAGTAAAGCGCATGCTACGCTAAACAAGTGTGTATACCCATCGCATCCTCCGCATCCTCCTCTCTTACAAAAGCAAAGACAGTTTTCTTAAGTCGTGTCGTGTGCCTAAAGATCCTCTACTTAAAGAAACGTGTGCGCGCGCTCTTATTTCTTATTACCGCATGCATAATATGTGCACTTTTCTGCATGTACGTAAAGATGTTGTGTAAGAAGATATAATATAACAACGTTACCAATTCATTGTCTTTGCTGTACTCTGTCTGCGTGGAGGAGGCCACAAGTAGTAGGAATTTAATTCTCTTTCGTCTCCTTCTGTCACTTATTGTCGTCATCGGCGTCGCGTCGAGTCGGTCGGACCAAGACCAAAAGTGTTGATGAGCATGATAATATAATGATCAAGATTTTTTTTATCCAGATGATTAAGACGGGACAAGAAGAGTAAGAATAACAAACAAACAAACAAAAAAAGGAAAGATAAAGGTTTGTGGCCAGGAGATTTTTTTTTCTAGTGCTACCTTCTTTTTTTTTTGACATTTTAACGTAAAGCGTAACGTGTGTGGCATACTAGGGAAAAAAGGTAAATGCAGACGAGGTTAGTGATTTAAACAGAAAAATTAACTAATTTAGTGGACATCATTAGCGCAGCTGTTGATGATGCTGCTCAGGATGATTTAGAGGGATTTTATAGAGAGAGAGATAGAGTATGTGTGTACGTAAAATGATGGATTTCATTAACAAACGGAGGAAATATATTATGATATATAGAAGATTGAATGCTGAGGTGTGCATGTTGTTGCCTGCCCGCCTATTGTATCATTATTAACTAATTAATTAAATATGAGAGATAAAAAAAAATAGTAATTTATGTTATTATCCTGCTCGTGTCGCTGGTCTGCTTCGTATATAAACTGACATCATCATCAGATACATACATAAAAAAATCATGTTGTTGTTGTTTGTTACTCTCTGTACGTTTCTCATTTTTACACCCTACCTTCTACGTAATTTAAACCTATGCATATTGTAAGTAATGCAGGAAACAGTTTAGGAGTTAAAAAATTATGCTGTGTTTGTTTATAAGTAAAGTAGTAGTAGTATTGATTGATTTTTAAAAAATCTCTATGATAATATGAATGAAGGTACGTATATATATATATATATAT
>JAANSN010005706.1:0-11887 GCA_036850665.1 Dicranocentrus wangi
ACTATGGTTAGCCTTGCCTCCTGTGCGGGGAAAAGGGTTCTATGATGAAATGATAATGATGAATCCGGGGATATTCCACCTTTTATTCTAGATGCTTGCTATGCTATTCTCTTTAATTTTAATGGCCAACTTCTTATTCTCTCTCGCTCGTCATTCTTGTTCGACATTCGGGCAAGCCACACACGACGACTTGGACTTCTTGTGTCATTTATCTTGGACTACCACAATACTCTCTACAGTTTCCGCAAAAAACAACAAAATTTTCTCTTCCTCATCTGACTTTCTCTTACATATTTGATTCCATTTCTGGGAGAAAAGGGCTGAGCGTGATGCGTGTGTCTATTGTCTATAATATATTATATAATATGGACAAGATGCTGGAAGCGGTTTGAGGATTGAAGTCTACTGAATTCTTCTCTCTTGCTGTCTACATGTATATTTTGCGTATTTCGCCTTGCGCCAACTGTGCGGTTACCCTTTCCTGTGAGTCTACATAATAATGCAGTGGCATCAGAACGAGTGGATTTTCAAGGGATTTTCTCCTTTTTCCTCCTCTCCTCCTCCTCTTAAAGAATGCATTATAGAGGAAGAAGAACAAGAGAGAGGGCTTCCGAGAGGAGAAGACGAGCTCGTGTGTGATATAACATTCATAGATCAGTCGAGTTGGTGGTGGTGGTGGTGTGGGATGGAGAAGGAGATGTGGAGGCAACTCTTGGAGGGATATACTTATATATTTGCTTTTAATACGCTTTCACACCGTCATCATTATACTTTACAAACCAAATACACTCTCGCGGATGGGATGCTGCCATTACTGGCAAGGCTGCTGGATGGTGATGGTGTGTAAGTTATGTAAGGAGCTGTGCTGCTGCCGGGCCCAAGTCAAATATCCACTTGGAGATGTCAAAACCTATTCCCATAAATATTCAATACTCTTTTCTTCCAAATTCTCTCTCTCCCTCCCACCATGCTTATGTTTTTCTCCATCTGATTGCATACGGAATGTGTGGAGGAAACAAGAGAGAGGAGAAAAAAGATGGTTCGGGTGGTGAGCTTGTATCACTATTCTCTTTTCTGTGTGATTCCTCCAAGGGTAATGTTCCTCCCTGGAGACTCACAGTTCACTCAGAGGTTTGACCTGATTTCCTCTCTCTCTCTCTCTCCTTTAACGTTCCACCATTTTCCACCACCACCACGGCTAACGCCACCGACTCCCAACACAACCACCCTCCCATCCCTTTCATTCCCCCTTCCTTTTCCGTCCCATGATTTTTTTGCATGCTCAAGTGGGTGAGGTGGAAGAGGAGGAGGAGGTGGTAGTAGTGGTGGTTGGTGGTGGTGAATATCAAGTGTTTTCTGAGTCCTTTCGCCTTCCACTCTTCCTTCCCTTCTCCCGTCCGTCCCCGCTGATTTTGACTCAGGTGAATAATGCATGGAATTAGTTTATTCACATCGTTTACATACCCGAAACCATCGTAAGTATCTCGAGAGATTTGTCATTGTCTCGAAACATTGTAATAATTTACCTTGCTCTGTTCCAGAACAGAAGAGTAGCAGAGAGACTCGACTTTCGTTCGACTAGTGAAACCCAGCCGTCTTTTGTATTGAGCAGCATGCATTGTACATTGTATGTATTATACTGTATGAGGATGAGGAGCAATAGCCCGTAGAGTTCATCACACAATGGGCTTGCCCGTCTGTATCAAATTTTATTCCTGAATTTTAATTCACGGCCCGTGTAGGCATACAATCACAATCAGGGAGGCAGAGGGAATGTTATTCGAGTCTATCCTCCCAGAAAAAGCAGAATACAGAGAAGGCGTATAGTTGCTCGTTGCTCCAGTGAGTGAGTTACGGATCTCAGTCATGGAGCATCCATCCACCCGCCGTAATTCTGCTCCTACCTGCTCTCCAGCGAAAAAAAGTATGTACATATCCCTCTCTCTGATTTAGTGGAAGTTTCGGAGATAGCGCGCGGCTGTATTGCAAAATGATCTTTGAATGCTCTGATTGAATTTCTCTCTCTATCTGATGCATTACATTTCCCCAGACTCCAGTCTCGCCGTACTCCTCTCCATCCACCATTTTCTACCTCAAAGCCCGAAAAAAAATTCGCGAAGCGGAGCGGAATCAAAATAAAATGTGCTGCTACTCATGTGAGAGTTTGGGAGATAGCAGATGAGAGAGGAGAGGGAAAAATGTATTGCGTAATAACCTTCCCATAATGTAATTTATATACTTGGAGGGCAGATTCTTCCCCACTTTTTTTGTTTCGTCTTCTTCTTTCCCTCTAACTGCAACAATTTTTTTTTGGCGAAATTGCAATAAGAGCATCTGGGTTTAAAAAACCAGAGATATACAGACATTCGACGATAGTCGAGTGTTTTGTGAGCCGAGTCTGAATGAGTCTGAACCTCCACCAAACTGCACACTTCAGTGGCAGAAATAGGGCAATGTTTCATCCATGATGCATGCACAACTGCATGCTCCAGCACATTACTTACATTCCATGCAACTAAAACTATATACCATTCCGCCATTCCAGCATTCCATTCCTCGCTGCTGCTGCCGCTCCTTCGTTCCTTCAACGCTCCATGAGCGGAGCGGAGGCTCATGTATATTTGAGAATTGATAATGAGACAAGAGGGAAAGCAGAGAAGAAGGGTTTGCTTTGAAGCCTTATATACTTATATACAGACAGACAGTCAGAGAGGAGTCTTGTTCTTCTTCCCTGGAAGAAGAAAAAAAAAGTAAAATACTCCTTGGAGGAAATTGAGCATGAAAAATAAATTGGGCGATATGGCAAGATTAGCGTTCATAAATCAAAACATGGTCTTCTTCTTCTTCTTATATTCGCAGCCGAGATATCTAAACAGAGGAGAGAAGTAAAGTAGTCGCGAGTCCCTTTCACACTCTGCCTCCTCTCCCTCTCCTTTTGCCTGACTTTTTCAGAGAGAAAGTCAGTTTCAGTTGTATTTAAAATCAGGGAAATTTTTCCTCCTTTCTTTCTTATTCAATAATGGAGGAGACGAGTAGGAGTCTGGGTTTCCCCTTTTGAATGTCAGTTTTGGACGGGCTCTGAATGTAGTCACGCAAGAGGAAATGTGATTAAAACGAGGAGCTTTTCCTAGCATCACCATAAGAGTCCTTTTGTGTTGAATATTTTTCGAGTGGAATGATAAACTTTTTTTTCTAAAAAAACGAAAGAAAGAGAGAGAGAGAGAATGAGAGAGAGGAATGCTCTGAAAATTGGAGTGGGCAGGAGGGCATTCCAAGAAAATAAATGAGTTTCATTTCACTCCTCGCTCTCTCACTCCATGGCACTCTTGACTCCCGTTAATTTATCATATGGGAATCACCGCTCACTCTCCAGCTCACTCTGAAAATGTAAAACGGGGACTTGAGGTGGCATTTATATCTCTCATGTTTTGTCTCCTCCTTCCCCCGCTCGCTCGCTCCCATCAACTTCATTAAATGATGACAGGAGGGGATGCTCCAAGGGTTAATTGATAACGTGTTTTCGTAGACGGTGTGATTGTGCGTCAGTAACTGTAAAACCTGTTAACGCACTACATAATACGGCTTGTTGTTTTTTTGCAGAGGGGCGCCAGGCACCATCACGTTCACGATTCGTCCAAGGTTGCCGGACCAGAACCAGATCACTCCTTCACCAAACCAGGTATGTATGATGTTTTTCCACCTCTGGAAATCTTGTTTATGGAAAAGGGTCCCTCTCTTTTGAAATAGGTCCCTAAGAGGTAATAATGTTTGTTGATTTTTTTTTCTTCTTCGTTTTTTTTTCTTGCAGAGGAACTAGAAGTTTGCAAAGGATGGTACTGTGGACACGGGCGGGAATGCCGGAAAGGACAGGACTCAGCTCCAGAATGCGTTTGCATCAGTCTGTGCAGGGAAAAGTCGAGGGAAGTGTGTGGAACTGATGGACGTCGCTACACCAGTCATTGTGAGCTCCACCGAACGGCCTGTCTCCTCAATTCCCGGTTGGCCGTTGACCATTCAAATTCGTGCTATCACAAAAGTCACAACTCTGGATCGCGAAGCAAAGCACGTAAACCTGGTGAGAGATAATATAGCCACTCCGACGACATGCACATGTCCAATATCAGTAGTTCAGTAGTAGTAGTCGTAGTATTGCTAAGTTGCACGTGTAAAGATGCATGTAATTGAATTCTTCTCTCTCGCTCTCTCTGCCTTGTCGCACGTACTTAATTGAAACGGAGAAGCGGAACGGAAATGGTGGCCTGGCGCAATGCAGATTAGGAGCGTATCTTTAATGAAATGTTTTGGATTGAGTTATGCCATTTTGTCGCATTGGGCATATGATACGGTCATCCCATGCGTTTAACGATACTCTTTGTGTAAATCTTAAACACTACCTCGTATCTTTCTTAACAAGTCACTACACAACCAGTAAGAAGTATGACTTAGGATGTATCTACACGTGTGTTAAGGTTCCTATACAATATGTTTTTGGAAAAAGGCTTTCAAGTATCACATCACCTTTGCACAAAACAACAACATTCCACTTTTTGACATCAACCTATTTGTGCAAGGGTAAAAGCAGTAAAAAAATATTTTAAAATACGACCAACAGGCAAATTCCAAATAATCCCGTACTTTTTTCCCAGTCGCAGAAAAGCCTACGAGTCGAGCCAGTCAGCTGCATAAATATACCTGGCGTATTTTTTATTTTTTGTTTTTTTCCTCAAAATGTTCAGTCTTTTTCCCAGCAGTTGCGAGAGAATCGGCAAACTTTACGAGAGTCATTTTTAGCACTGGAGCCAGGCTGGAATGGAGTCCTCTTACTCCTCCTCCACCACATCCTCGTGGACTACACCACGAGGGTCTGACTGAGTATATACATGAAAAAATTTATTTGTGCAATAATTTCAGAATATATGGCCCTATTTCGGTGCTGCTCTGGGGCTGCACTCTCAGAAAAAGTGGGGAAAAGTCAGGAAAGTCTTCCGTTTTTTTGCAAAGTAGACTCATGTTTTGTACTCCTCATGTGATTATGCATGCATTCACGCTCCCATTGAAAATGGCATATAAACCGGAGAGTCCATCATTCGGTTTTCCCCGTCCCGTCGTTGTTCTAGCTTTTTGAAACTGGAGAAATATATATCCCATTATTATATAACATGGGGATCCACAACACCACACACCCGCCGCTCCTCCACCAACTCCAAACTAGTCTCCATTCTCTCTGGAGGATGAAAAACTGGAAATAAAATTGAAATGGTGTTTTGTGATGTCCTAAATAAATCGTCTAACGTGTTTTCCCAGTAAAGAAGATTCTCCTTTTTCGGTTGTGAAACCCGGGACAGAGGACACTTTTTCCTTGGGATATAAACCAAACTATAAAATTCATAAATAGTAAATAGTGGGAAAAGCTTAAGAGCTTTTCGTATTTGAATACATTTCATATTAGAATGATGGTCATATAATATCTTTTGTAAGAGAACCCCTCCACCATTTCACCGCGTATCCATATTTTGCAACAGGGAAAAGGAAAAGCTCCCAAAAGCATCACCCCCCTTTTTTGCAACTCGTCGTACTTAACCGGATTTATGCAGCCAGGTGGAGCATAATATTTATTTTTGCCGATGCCTCGCTTACATTTTCCCTTGACTCGACTCCACCGGTTTGGGGATTCCCCGCTCTCAAAAACCTTTGGGAATAGTGTAGCGGCGGAGGAAGGGGAAGAAGAAGAGAGACAATGAATATTCTGGGTCACTGGAGCTCTCTCTCTCTCTCTATGAAAATATATAGGTGCTTCGCCATTTCCATCCAGTGTGTTTAGTTTAGTCAACTTTTCCTCGTGGAAAAGAAGCAGGGCATATTATTCGAGTATGTAGGTAGGAGATTATTAATTAAAATTCAGTATTGCTGTTGACTGTAATTTGTTTTCATCCTTTTGTGTCATATCTCGAGGTTGCAGGGAAGGAAAAGGAGTAGACAGGACAGGAGGGGATTCTCTCTCCGGAGCAGTCACAACTCTGGCTGATACTCCTACTCACTCCTTCCTCCAACACCAGTTTTGTTGAGTTTTAGATGATTTCCTCAAGCCAACTAGAGACTTTGATTCCTAGAGCTCTCCTCTCTCCTTTCCTCCAAGTCGATATATAGCTAGCTCAACTCAGGCTCAGTTTTTGTCGACGACGAGAGGGACAAAGTGGGGAAACTAATTTTAGAAGTATGATACTTATGATGAAATTTGGTTCATGGAGCACACCAGCTAGCTCCCAACTTCGTTCGTGTGGGATATGTGCAGTTAGGAGGAAAAACAGTGGGGCCTAGCTTCGGATTAGCCAAGCATTTTCCTCTTTCGCAAAAAAAATGATTTTCGCACAAAAACGAAGGGGAACCGACGAGCTCGCAATTTTTATATGCGCCAAATATTTCGTAACTGCAAAAGTGTGGAAGCCTAGCCGTTTTGGTTCGATTGGAAAGATGATCCTTTTGTGTGCTTTCTTTTTTTTTATAATGTTACGCCATTTATAAAACGAGGGAGAGAGAATGATGGGAATGCATAAATATGCAATACAATATGAAACCATAAAGCTTTCACGGGTGGTGTGCTGGTGTATGAAGAAAGGGAGCAGAAAGTAGTTTGAGGGGGAACCCAATTGAAAAAGTTTGTCTGGGAAAGAAGGAGCGCACGTTACGCGAGTTTGAGTTGGAGTTGAGAAGAAAGAATGTGGAATAATATGGTGCTGGCTGGTGGATGGAGCGGAGCATCCCATCGCGAAAAAGACTTTATATTTTATCCTATTCCACCATTTTAATATCTACGCCGAGAGAGAGATAGTCTAATATGTAATGATCTGAATTGTTGAGACTAGTTTTTATGGGATTCCTTTTCAACTAAAATATTTAATGTATTCATTCCTCGTGTCGGGTGAGCACTATTGCCATTCCTCTCGCAATCAGGATGACCTATATAAACCTGAAAAAAACATTGATTTTGAGCTGGAGGCGTCTGATTTCAAGAATGGTGTTCAGATTAAATATTTCTGAAGATAGGGATCAACGTCACTCCATGTTCCTTGTAGCTCATGCAACTTATTTTGCAGACAGGTTAGAATGTGAGTATTACGGTATTTGGTTGTACTAAAAATAAATAAGATGGTTTGTGTTATTCATAAATCGCGAAAGTCCTTTGTCATGTCAGCAGAGTATCTATTGATATTTCCAACGTCAAAATGTGTACTGCTAAAAAAAAGGTCAACTATGGGCTAGTTCGCAGTTCGCACTTGGCGGAAATCGTCTCTGTCTCTATATTTATATCATTTATCCTTTTTGTGAGCAGCATTTTTTTAGTTCTGAAAATTGGTGCGTTCCAACACAACAACCAAAAAAGTTTGCAACTTTTGACCCAAACCCAGCTCAAGCAAGTCACACAACTCAACTACTACATTATTATTATTTTCCCCAGCAAACGTCTACTCCTATTAAACTTTGTGGCATATGCCCCACCACCAGCCACCACCAACCAGCCCGACATGTTTCCCAAAGTTTTGGCCAAAACAAAAAGAGAACTATTCCGCAAAGAAAAAGGAAAATAAACAAGAGCGGCGGATCCATGAAAGCGAGTAAACATTTTCTCGGAAGAAAAAGTATCAAACTATTTCCCCTTTTTTTTATAGATTGAGCAAAATTAGATGAGTTATAGGATTAGAGCGAGAAGAGAGAGCGAGGGTGTAATACTCTTCTTTCTCTCTCCATTTCCTCCCTGCAATACGTCGTCCCTTAGAGTTTTTCTCTCCAAAAGAAAAAAAAGATCACATTACGGCAATGCGGTGGATGTGGGCATCACGCAGGGAACACTGCGACGGTGTGAAAAAAATACAAAATTCCCGATATTCCCAAACTCGCCCACATTTTCCCTCTCCAAAAAATGAGACAGGGGAGTCGCATCTAAATTACGGAAATGGATTGCAATGTAAGCACCATCCACTACATAATAATCAGTATCACAGCAGAAAAAATATTTTTATTTGTCGGATTCCACTTGGGCATGGAGGATGGATTTCCTGGTAGCAAAAAAACAAAGCATAATATTCCCTCCGGTTTGTGTGGGATTTTCTTGAGAATCGAGCCACAAACAGGCTAACCACATATTTTTGCGGAATTCCTCCTCTCTAATAACTTTATGACAATGTGGTTGGACTACTACGTACAGTTTGTCGTCCTATGTGACTAGGTAGGTACCCTCACTCACTCAACCCATTTACCTCTCTCGGACCAACGGGTTCGGTCGGTCGCCAGTGTTCAATTAAGATAACTCACCACCGCCGTCCTCCTCGTGTGTCCATGTCCGCCATCTCAGGTTTTTTTTCTTTTCCCTGGCAGCCAGGCCAGTCTCAGCGTGACAAGAAAAATCCCAAGCTGTCGCATTGGGAATTTTCCCCCCTCTCTACTTTGTTGTCTGTTCTGGTTAAATTGCAATGTAAGTGAGTGTGTATTATGGCCGAGAGAGAAGACAGAGACTGAGATGGAATGGACTATATATATATATATATATATAAAGACAAAAAAAGAAGAACGTGGAAATATTTTTTTGCGCACTTGGAATAACCTATAGTTGGTAAAGCACGTAGTGAATCACTTCATTCCCTACGACGACTACAAGGAACACATGTGATATATAATATAATTGTGTAATGTGGATGTTTTTTTTCTTCTTCTCTTTTCTCATTCTTTTTTTCTCTCTCTCTCTCTCTATTTACTTTAGATTACGAGTCCGACGTGGCCAGCTCCTTTGATTACTACGAGCGAGACGGGAAGGATGACAATGATGATGAGGGCGATGATGACGAAGATGATCTTGATAGCGGGGATAGGGCTACGCCGCAGCATAGTCGACTCTCCGCTCCTGTTGGTAATAAGCGGAAGGGGTTTGGCAGCAGCAAAAAGGCGAGTAATCGAGATCGAGCGTCTTCTGCCTCGTCAACAAAAATCCTGTCGCGGAAGCAGTTGCTCCAGCAGCAGCAGCATCACGACCACTCGGGCGAGCTGGACTCCTTCGACGAGGAAGAGTTTATTGATAGAGACGGAGCTGAGGACCTCCCGCCGCTCCTCGATGAGCGCTACAATCCCGCTCCCAAAAGGAAAAAGCTGGATGCCCAACTGCTGGATTCGGAAGTGGACTTGGATTCTGTTTTGAATTCGGATGGTGAACTGGTAGGATCTTCAGCTCCAGCAGCCCCACCAGAGTCGATGTCGATGTCGTCGTCGTCGGGGTCTGAGCCTGGGCGCCCAGCTCCGGCTAACTTGTTCACGTCCTCTGGTCGCTCGGGCGGCTCCTCTCCTATCACTGGAGAAATCAGGAGAGATTCATCCGTTTGCTCGCCTCAGGAATATGAAATATTAAAAGTACGTGAGATGACTGCAAGATGAAGCCTCTCCTTTTCTTAGTCCCTATCTATCTCTAAGGCTGCATTATTTGGTGGATCTATCTGGAAGGGTTATCATATGATGTATACTTACGCTAGATATATAATATACCAGGACTAATATATTATATCATCCTTCAAAGACTCTCCTTTCTCTCCTTTTTCCCCGGAAATAATACACACACACAAGCCGCCAACCAACCAACCAACCAAGTAGTTGCACACCACACGTCCCCTATAACAGTCGACAGACTGACACTGCTAATGCAAACACGTCGAATTATTCCATGAGCCAATTCCGCATATTATGTTTCGTTCATTTTTATTCCTGACCACCCAGAAAAACAAGGCTGGCGGGGGTGGGGGAATAAGGAAAGGAAACGGAATACGAACCTTAAAATACACATAGGTAGCTGAAGCTCTTATNTTTCGTTCATTTTTATTCCTGACCACCCAGAAAAACAAGGCTGGCGGGGGTGGGGGAATAAGGAAAGGAAACGGAATACGAACCTTAAAATACACATAGGTAGCTGAAGCTCTTATATAGCGTCATTATATGGTCCCTATATTTTGTCATCCAACCTGCACCCTCGTCCTCTCATAGTCAACTTATAGGTGCGTTGAGTAAACCTGTTTACTTTTAAGTGAGTTATCCGAAGTTGAAACAAGCGGAGCCAAGTAGAGCGTAAAACTGGGTTATTAGTGAAAGTTATCAAAAGGGTGATGGTGGAATGGCATGCGTGAGCAATGAGAAAATGGACGAAGCAAAAGTGCGTAGGGCATGATGAGTGTATATTGTGTATAAGCATGGCGTCTTTACAGTATTAAATTTCATACTGTAAAACAATTTTATGGTATAGATGGTTTTATTTGCATCTTGCTTGGATCCTTTCAAAATAATCTAATGAATAGGGAGTATTACGGGTTTTTGAAATCTCCAAAAAGTGGCGTCATACCTGCACGTACACTTCCACCGTGTAATTTTAATTATACATTTTTTCTCTCTAAATCCCCACGCTCCCCGCACTCCGAGCACCAGCAACCCTTTTACCTCACCGCAGATCCAGATCAGATATGAGCGGCGGATAATATCACACCGAGTGATTTTCTAGAAAGCCGCGCCACTGCACTACCCACTCGGCCGTGTAATAGCATCCCGAAAAAAATTCAGATGAAGACAACGCAGCAGATTTCCTTCCTTTTTGGAGTGAAATCAGAGGGAGGAGGTATCCTCCTCAATCCTTTGTTTTCAAAGGGACTACCGATGATGAATGAATAAGTTATAGCGGAGGAGGTGGAGCAGCAGGAGCGTGCAGTGATTGGGAAACAACGGATTCGACTCTCGTAATCGAATCACGAATTTTGGAATATTTGTTGTGCACAGATGAGTGATCAACTCGGGACTCCAGCTCCGGTCTTCCATGCGAATATTTAGCTCATAATGTAAATGCATCCACGTCCACCCTGCCGCTTATTTATCTTCCATCATCAATGACCATCATCATCCAACTCCTAAACACAAATAAAATATTCCTCCATCTCCCAAAATAATTTTTTTCTTGCAAAACTCCTGATCCCTCCCTCCCTCCGTTTTCCGTTATGCCTCCTCCGCTCCTTCCACAACTGTTAACATCACATTATTATTATTATTATTATTGGGATTGCTGCCTTTCAGCTCCCATTTCTAGTCAAAAATGGGAAAAGTAAGCAAGCACGCCAGAAAACCAGGTCTAACCTGATCCTGAGGGGATATGCTAAAGGACGTTGTTGGTGCGGTTGGTTAGCAGCCCACTAACTCCCTTCGCCCACGGATCCCATTTAAAATGTTGCAAAACCAATTTAGAGCCTGCTCCCCCCGTAATAAATACTTATGTACAAATAGATTCGGTGGCTGGACTGTACTGGACTGCCGGACCCCATGTAATATTTATTTGTTTTTGTTGTTGCTCAGCTCATCCCGCTGTTTAGTTTATTCGGCAGTCGGCCAGCCAAGCCACCACCACGATTCCCGTGTAAATTTGGTCTTTGCGGGTGTGTGGTAAACAACAGTAAACAGGCTGGTACAGAAAAAAAAAATATATATACGTATGTTGTTTCCTCCTCTGGTCATCTTCCTGACAGTTGGTCCATTTTGGCCCCACAGCGGTGACAATTTATGCCTCCCAAAACTTTCATTTCCCATGGTCGGCCGAACTAATCCAAAAATTTCTACGCCAAAAACGTTTCAATTTTACTGCTCGCGGATATCCTTCCCTTCCTGGGTGGACCCAGCAAACCATTATAGGTAGAAAGAGAGCCATATATAGCCACCACCCAAAGTCATCGTCGCCCTTTTTTCCATTTTTACTCTCTCCATTATAAAAAAACAACTAAAAGAAGAGAGAAAAAAACTGGTATCCCAACAAAGATAACATAAGGAGAGCCCAGCGGTCAGCCGTAGCTTCCCTGTTTACTACCCACGACAAAGGAGA
>JAANSN010005707.1:0-11885 GCA_036850665.1 Dicranocentrus wangi
CAAAAAAGTAATATGAATATAAGCACAGAGAAAGAATGAGCAAATGGATTGAATAAACGATCAACTTTCGTCCATTCAAGCATAATCCTACAATCTTTTGTGTTGGCTGCCTATTTTCTATTTGACATGTCCCCGTTTCACCTTACTCATGTACGTGCCTCTCATATTTCGTAATACCAGTTTTCATCCACTATAAATAACTTTCGTTTTCATAATTTCCGAGAAATTACTGAACATAGTCTGTGTCAAACCAATCATCAATATTTTTCATCGTCATCATCAAACATCAATCAAGGCAGAACCCCAAATAGGTGGATCATAAGGTCACATATACATACGTACTGTAGGTAAAAAGACGCTAAGTTTATTGTTCACAATACATAATAGGTAAAATGCATAACTCGATTTAAATAAATGACATCTATTTCGGAATGGGTATAAAAAATGGAGCAAATGGCTAAACCACCTAACTAACTGAATGCCCCAGTGGCGTATTCTTTCCGAACTGCTGAGAAATCAATGTAGAGTAATCCCCTCTGAGGTCCCAACCCATGATACTTGTACTCATCTAAAGTGTAAAAGTCGGACACAACCGGATTGTGCCTTTCAAGCCTGTGATTGGCATCCGACACGTATTCTCCGGGTTGCTGGCCTCTCGCCCAAATCACCAGCATTTCTCCGTTTATGGAATGGTCAGGTCCGTCCGAGGAGACAAGACGACGTCTGAATATTAGCGTTGTGATTCCATCCTTTTCCCAGCCAGATGCAGCTGTGAGATCGTCCCTTCCCCCCCATTCAGCGTCAGCTTTGGGTGTATGACGACCCCTCGCATAGGCATCCCGAATGCGATGATAAGAGCCGTGAGCAGCTCCAACGACCATGTCGGAACAGTCCATCGGGGTAAACGCATCTTGGGCAGCCCATTCCGAGGGAACGAAGGAAGCTTGGTCTTGATCGCCACGCAGAATGGTGCACTGGAGGTGGTGGAGGTGGAGGAGGAGGAGTGGTTGTAGATTTAGGTCGGTGGGGTTTTGCTGTTTGTACATGACTGTAAGTAACTCTACCCTCTTGTGCTTGACGAACATCAGAGGCGGTGACGAGTTTGGAGTTTTTTGGCTCAGTTCTGTAAAATATTTCGTCATCATTCTGCAGCACAGGGGAGTCATAAGATTCCGATTGATCTACGGATTTCGTTATTGTACTTGGATCGGAAAAATCAAAAGGGAATGACCTAATTAGTGCTTTGCAAAGTTACAGTCGAGTCAAAGGGTGTTACAAAATTGGTAATAGATCGTTTCGCGCTCACAATGAAGAGCTTCTTTTGGTGATGCGGTGGTGTCGGGAACTGGCACTTGACACAAGCAATGCATCCGGGTAGAAGGGCCAACTTTTGCAAATTGGTCCAAGGCTGGAAGGTCTCCACCCAAGGCCAGCGTACGACGTGCCATTCATTTGTATTACAAATTCGATTTCATCTTGGTGGGCAGTGGAGCCAATGAGAATCTTTGAGGGCAACAATTAAAAAGCTATGAACCAATCTATCCGAAACGCATATACGCACGCACACGCACTAGTAATGATTGTACTTTACATTGTAGCAAGCAATAGTAGTATAGATATTATCGGATTACCTTGAAAAGCATGGTCATCTTGTCGGACAACTTGACCTTTACATGCTTACTGATATCAAGAGTGTTAGGAGAGGTTGCCACAGAATGGGGATTATGCCTGTCGCAATGGGTGCCGAAATGAGTGGGCGAGCAGAAACATTGCTTTCTGGGGAGGGCTGTTCCTCCAAGGTAAACACATCTCCCTCTGTAGTTGCAGTCAGCGTCTGTGTCGCACTCGTCTTCATACTGACATTTGTCGCCCCAGTACCCTTACGCGTTAGACGCACAATGCTATCAACGATTCGAGCCAGCAACCACCGAACCTCCTCCCTCTAGTTTCAATAATGGCATAATATCTTATTACAATATATACTTACGGGGGTAACAGTTGCATTGCTCTCCGGCGGCATACCCATGTCCATTACAGGTTTCAGCGTAGTTATGCTTGTCTACAATGTCAACGTCTGAGCACGACAAGAATTGAAAGTTGGGTGAAAACTCGGGGACTTGGCGAAGGAGGCGGATTGTGCAGTCGTGACAGGTGAGATTCCGTGGCAGCTCAACGACATGCCATTGCGCTCTGAAATGGTCCTTATTATTATTATTTGTATGCATTTCATTTAATGGAGACCTGACTGATCGGCATTGACTTACGTCATTCTGCCCTGGTAAAATCCCTCTTTTTCATTTGGCGTAAGATCCAGCAGTTTATTTTCGTGTCTATCAAATAATTCTAGCCGGTAGCCTCCCTGAAACAAACCAAACTCTGATAATTTGCCGGCATGGCTCCCCAACAACTTGTTAGTATTAGTAGGATCCCAGCAAAATATCAACCAAAGCATACATTGTGTGCATATCCCAAGTGCCATGTGGCGTTAAAAGTTGATCCAGTCATCAACGTTGTCCTCAGCCTCCCTTTGGGCATTCCACAGGGTTGCTTGGTCCAAAATGTATTCAAAAAGTCCAAACTGAACACTCTTGCGGGAGGGTATGTCATCGAGACATGTCCCTCCACTACTCCACGCCAGCAGATCACAACCCCTATCAAACAAACCAATTCGGCAAAGCGTCCCATCCTTCTGATTTCCCTGACTTTTGTTTCAAAATAGTTCCACTAGAGAGATACCCGTAACCGTTGCCAATCACTGACGCATATTATTATTCACTTTCGCACTCTTGTGACCTGAACCAACTTAACCCCAGCAGCAGTCAACGATCACTTTTACTTCTGTTGTGACTTGTGCGGCGAGGCGACTAGCGATCGATCAGTTCACAGCAGGAGCCTGTGCGTCTGGCGACGAGAACTGAAGGAATGAACCGTTTAGCAGGGCCTGTAGGCAAGTAGTGCTTATTTGTTTGTTTCTTTTTTTACTTTTTCAAACATGTTTACTATAATATAGTATATTATGCGTTTAATAATGGTTAAATCCAGAAAAGCACTGCTCACCATCACCATCATCATCATATGCATTATTAGTCGAGTGAGGTGAGGACTTGAGGACTGCCTACTCACACAAGGAAAAACATGCATGCAAAAAGCGATTGCACAAGGCAGGGCATCAATGCAGTCTTGGTAATACATATTCAGCAGTAGTAGTGGTGGCAATAATGGTAGATAAATGACACATGGTGGTGCACTTCATTCACTTGCTGGTGGTTCGTGATTGTAAAGTTGTTGACGACTTCGACTTTAGTGTTCAATAGAGCCTCAGCGGAGTAGGTAAATGGTGGCGGAGGGGACAGATACAGGACAAGGTAAAAACTATGTCAGAATCACGAAAATCATTACAAACAATTATCATTATAACACCAGTCAGTAACACCACCGCCGCCAATGTAGTCCTTTGTTGCGACTGAGAACACTGAACATCTATCTAACGACGGAGCTCTATTATACAACTTCTTATATAATAGCCTAGCTGGTACGCTGTTTGTTATCATACACTCACGAACGAACCAAGATTTTATTTATAAAAAAGGAAAAGGAAGGTTACTTTGTCTTACATCAGCTATCAGCTACTATATACCTATCTACCTACCTCCCTCCACACATGTATGAGTAAATAAATCAGTTTTTTGGTGAAAAAAAATATGAAAAGGATGAATGAAGGGTCGAACGAAAGCAATGACAGCTTTAATGCAAAGTCACTCTCGTCGTGTTAATTCTTTTGAGAGAAGGCTAAAGCAATCTTGATCTTTCTTATTTTTTATTATTCTTATTTCTTTTAAAAAGCTGTATAAAAGCAATTTGTTGGTTACAATAATGTTGTGAAGATTGTCAGGCAGCAGGAAGGGAAATCGATCGACAAAGGTTCATAATATTAATCAGTGTAAATTGAAATTGAAGTTACAAAACGTACAAAAAAGTGTTTCTCTGTGTTCATCGTCTATAAGTATAATCGTCATCGTCATCCAGTTTCAGTACTGACTGAATTTAACGATTACCTATGTACGATTCATCATTTACGAGATAATACTGATTGTACACATAGATAATAGCGAGATACACGTACACAACAATTCTAATTGTAAGTTTTATAGGACCGCCTGTTGATCACAAAACGTCAACGAAGATTGGGAAGTAATTGGGATCTGTTACAGATTTTTTTAAACAATCATACACATTATATGATGATGAATATATGTATATCATCAACTCTTCATTTCCAAGTCCAATTCCGTGGCCGGCTGCCAACAGGCAGACGACTTTACTGTGCTGCTGCTGCGTGCTTGCTGTGTGATCTAGTCTATTTGATCTGAAATGACATGACATGACTTTTGTTAGTGCATTCTTTTGAGCACATTTTTTTCATTCGAGCCAACAATTTACTAGAAAATTAGTAGAACATTTATTGAGGAAACGGGCTCTCGTCTCACTGATAAATTATTGAATTCTGTTGAGCTGCGTGCCATTTTTCAAAATGTCAGTCCAAGCCAAAATTGCACAAAGACAAAGGATGATAATAATATTGAAATGTAAATAACGCATGTTTTGATTAGTTTCGAATGCTTTGCTTTTCCTCATTGCCCATAGTATTGATATGTGTACTTGCATGATGTAAGTAAAATGCAGTGGGTGAAGAAGGGATGTCGTCCGTTTTTTCAACAAGGACCTATTTGTAATCTTGTAAAGCTGCAACTAATAAAATTGCCCATAAAAGCAGGTAATTAGGCGGCATTTGAAAGGGTGCCGTAACAGAAACGACAACGACACTGGCTACTTAAACTTGTTGTGAAGATCCAATGCAATGCAATGGTTGGTCCTTTTGTGGTGATGTCAGAAAGGTGCATTTCATTCAATTCGTTAGTTAACGTTCCTATCTAACTATTGACTGCATCCCAGCAAGTGTCTTTTTTGTCTTTTGAAGATGAGCTGTTGTTGGAATGGAAGTTGAGAGATAAAGATAAAAAAAATGAAAGGGATAAAAGAATGAACTTTGAATAATAATGATATAATACAAGCTAAATATTATGTATATAGTTAGTAGGTGAGCACAATGACATGAATAAAATCATTGAAGATTAGGATGAACCAATGTAAGCAAAAGGGATGGATGGTGGCTGGTTTTGGTGTTGGTGGTGGTGGTGGTGGTGGCGATGCGGTGGTGCTAGTGTTGGTTTTCATTGCAAAAGACTCGACTGCAATCAAGGTGACTGCACAAGCAGCTGAAATTGAAAGGATGCACAAATTACCCACAAATTCAGTCACAACTAACCACTCCGCTCAACCCTGCTTGCTCTTAACTAATATATTCACGTCGTGATGAATCACGCTTTTGCCTTCCTTTCATCATACAAAGGCAAAGTTGGGGACTTGAAGATGAAAGTGAGCGTGAGTGAGTACGAGTACGTGGAGAGGAGACTTTTGTTTGAGGCTTATTAATTTGCAGCATGAAAAATGACAAATCTATGCAGGCTATCAAATTTAGAGAAGAAAAACTCTCGTGGGAGAATGCACATAATAGAGTACACACTCGTATAATGCTTATTTGTCATATTATTCTTAGTCCTTTCTGCTCCTCTGGCTGAATATGAGTCGAGCAAGTGTGCGATACTGATTGTCTTGATGCTCTGCTCTGCTTGCCTATCTGAGAAAATCAGTGCCCTCTCAGATAGAATGTACAAGTTTTTGCAATTACTACACGTTTTCTCTTTGACTTTTTGAAAGGTTTGAAGATGGTTTGCTTTAAAATGGCAAATATTTGAATCTGAGAAATAAAAGCAGAGAGTTCTCGATTCCCATTTATGTTTTCATTGCCCTTACTTGTAGATAGCCAGAGAAGGGTAGCCGTAGCCGAGGTGGCATTTTGATTTATTAGTACAATGGAGGTGGTATAATCTTCAACACATATCGTGCTTTCGTGGTGTGGTGAGCCTGACTATATTATTGATATTTATTTATAATTTGGAATTGCTTAGAAAGATGAGCACTCGCGTTGTGAATACAAAAAGAATACGTTGGGATTTGGCTTGAAATGAGAACGGACCTTGTCCCTAATGAACTCTTGCATCATGTCAAATGAACGGCAGCAGAGCAGATATTATGGGATATCATATAGTCACAGGCTAGGCAGGTAAAAGAAAAGAATAATAGGAGGTGTTTTTAACGTGGGGTTTAGTTCCCTTGTTTAAATGCCCTCACGAAGGGATAAAAAAAGCTCAACTTGTAAACGGGTCTATCTATTATGTAAATATAATGAGTTTGTTGGAAGCTTGTTGGAAGGACAAAATTTTGGCAATTCGTGGCCGTAGGTAGCAACTGAACGTTGGTTATGCTCAAATTGTAAAGACAAATGAACACAAGAATTCAAAATGCATACGTTTTTTCATGTTGCAGCTCATGTCAGAGGGTTCGTCTTCGTCTTCCTAATCTGCACGAATGATTTCTAATATTTAGGAGAACCAGACTGAGGCTGCTAAATTAAATATGATAACACTTGTCATCATCAACATAACGCACAGCACACGCGACAGAAATATGATGAGGTCTGGTTCCATTGATATGAGATATCCATGTGTCTAGAGACTCGAACCCAAACTCTACAAAATTAGTTGCTGAACTGAAGCTGTCTGTCATCAGTGTTGACTGACCTGCTGGAAGCAACAAGCAACTACCAGCACTAATTGTAAGTAGATGATCCATGTGGGTACGCAAGTACGAGGAGAATTAAAAAATTACTTGCAGCTTGTAGGTGGATGCNGTACGCAAGTACGAGGAGAATTAAAAAATTACTTGCAGCTTGTAGGTGGATGCTGTACATTTTAGGCACTATGGTATGGAGCTTTCAGAAAAGGGTGCGCCACGAGATGATTTCAGTGTACCGCACCTGATACAGCGAGTTCAGTGTGTTGCCCTTGATAAGAGTTCTCGACTTTAGCGTGCAAAGCAGAAACGGTATAATTAATTACTAAGCATATTATGCGCTATAGTAATACAATGATACAACTTTTGGTAGGTCAGTGCACCCATTTTATGACAGAAACAGAAATCAGCGGAAATGGTTGACATTGACCTGCGAAAGAAGACTAATTGAATTGCACTATTAGTGAATAGTATGGCACTTTATTCGTGGACAGAAATCGGCTGTCTGATTAGCAACATTTGTACATTTGTAAGTCATAATTGATATTACTTCAGGAAACTTTTGATCATCTTTTTATTCTTCGTAGCCGTATTTGGATTTTGGATGGCAGAAAGCAAAAATGACATGCAGTTTAAAATTCCAGAAACCGTTGATGATTTCTGCAGCCCATAAACTGTGGGCAACTGACAGCACAAGCAGAATTCTCGTTGAGAAAACCTGTTCCAGCTCCAGCCAGTTTCTACATGCTTCTCTCGTAAATAATGCGTTCAGTGAAGGTGACATTTACAACTCTTTATTCCGTCAAACTTGAACTTGAAGCTCTTCTTCTCTTCCACTACTCCAATGTAATCCCCTTGTGGTTATGCTCGTTTGTGATAGTAAAGACGCATTGATATTTTCCCTATGTTGCCACTCGACTTTTTCACGGTGACCTCTCCATCCACAATCAAAAACGCTTTTGATCGATTCACCTCGATACTCTGCGAGAAACACTGTAGGAAATTTACATCGAAGATGGCGAGTGTGTTATGCGTTATCTAAATGAGTAGCCTATAGGCCGACCTTTGCGTCGTCATTATTACTTGAATTTACTTGTAAATCTGCTTGTTTGCTTGCTGATTCTGAATTATCAGTTGGCAACAGGCAGAGGAAAGAAAAAGTGACTCTTCCTCCTCCTCCTTCATACTCGACTTCACTGTATGTCTTCTACCTACCTACTTATTTAGAGCACTTATTCTGCTCGCCTTGAGCTTTGCAAATAGCAAGTTTTAAACACGTGTGCATTGAATAGGAGAAGATGAGCTCCTTCATCTCGGTTCATTTAAGCATGGGAGAGCATCCAGTTTTTGGCATTTTTCAACCACTTCTTCTTCTTCATCTGCTTTGCTGGATATACGTATGCTTGCTGAAAATTGCTAAGACCGGATTTTGTAAGTCAAAGTCAAAGGCAGCAAACGAGTGACTAAATTGACAATACATGTATGTTAATACGTAGTGAAGGTATATCTTATTCTCAAAGGATATACCAGAACCTACCAGAACAGAACTCGCCAAGAAATGGCCTATGCTTTCTTGCCTGGTATTATTCACGAAAAAAAATCGTCCAGTTTTCATTTCTTTTCTTTTGCTAACAAGCTGTGTTCATTACATTGTTGAACATTTATTGCTGCTCGGTGTTTCACGTGAAATGAGCCTGATGAAGATGGTCTGATAAAGAAGAACTGGTATGGTATATTCACCCTTTTCAAAAGTTTCGACTTTGTCTCTATTCTTCTTTAACACTGGAGAATCATCGAGGAGCTTCTTCAAGAGGACGGTCCCATTGTAGGCAGGGATGGATACAGTTATGCTTTTTACCTACACTTGTTGGTTATGTTATGATAAACCTAGACATCATTAAGTGAAGATGCTCCAAGTAAGTGAGCCGAGATCGTGGTGTGTATGACTGACAGTATGACTAGGTACATAGTAAATGCAATGCAAAATGCCACAAGAATCTACGATTACAGTGAAGTGGACGCGTCCACTACTGTTTTTTATTTAAAAAAATCAGCATTGAATTGGCGATACGATACCCATTTTATTTCCTACGGTGTCAGTTAGGTCATTCCGCATAATACGTTTTGCATATTGTGTAGCTATGCGGTTTTTATCCGAGTGTGCACATGCAAGCGTCGTGCCGGCCGGCAAGTGGTAACTAACTAACTCTGCTGACTGGCTTGGGGTTGATGGGAAGAATTTATGGGAGCTCACTGGAGGAATCGGTTTTGGGTATATAAGGAGACCGCTGAGCTCATCATCTTTGTCGTTTGCAAGCGTCTGGAAAGCAATCTTGTTCCCAACTCTCAGTTCACAGACAAATCAACATGAAAGCCTTCGTAAGTTTATTTTTCTGGGAAACTATACATACACATAATATACACTATTCGTCCCATACAGGGGAAATAATGAGGCTCAAATAATCGCTAACTGAATTTTGCATTTCTTGGTTGACAGATTTTCGTCGCTCTCGTAGCATCCGTAGCCGCCCGCGGCTTGGATTTCGAGACCCTTCGTTTGGTCAAGGAGAAATCCTTGCTGAACAGGCCAGTCGTGGAGGATTTGTTGTTGAAGGAGAAGTTGGCCCAGCGTATCCCACTTCAAAAGACTGTCGTCGGGGATGCTGTTCTTGATCGTGTACTTCCAGTTGAGAGGGAACTCGTCCGTGGTCAGGATCTCATCAGAGATCAGGACCTCGTCCGTGGTCAAGATCTGATCAGAGATCAGGAGCTCTTCCGTGGCCAGGATCTCATCAGAGATCAGGAACGCGTTCAAGGTCAGGATATCGTTCGCGACATCTACAACGTTGACCGTGTCTACACCTTCGAGGAGCTCTACAACACTGAGCTTTTCAGGGAATACTTGACCATCCCTCTTTTCCGTCAGTACATCCAGTACCCAACCTTCCAAAGGTAATATTCGTACAGCGTATATAATCCCACAAGAGTCTACGGTTAATATTACTACCTCTAAATAAGAATTAGCGATTTGCTTTAATAACATAATATTTCATTTGAAATTCGTTCAGGTACGTTGCTTCCGTCTACTTTCAACGTTTCTGGCAGATCCCAACCTTCCGTCAATACTTCTTGAACCCAGTCCTCTTCTACAAGTACATCTACCCAATTGTCCAGCTCTTCCAAACCGAGTACACTCTCCCAACCCAACAAGAGCAGGTCATCCGAGGACAGGATCTCACCTACGGTCAAGATGTCTATGGACGTCAAACTCTTGAGGATCTGATCTACAAGAACAGGAATGTCTTCCCATACGTTTACGGACAACAGGATGTGTACAACCGACTCAACACCTACGGACTACCAACCTACACCAGGCAATACCCATACACCACCACCACCACCCAAGGAGTTAACTACAAGTTCCTCTTGGACAAGATCTACAGGAACTTGCTCGTCAACAAGCCAGTCGTTGAGGATGTCCAGGTCAAGACTGATGTTAAGATTCTTCCAGTAGAAAAGAAGGTCATTGTTGAGCCAATCACCGGAGAGCGCCAAGTCGTTGTTGAGGAACCAAAGGTAGTATACTGATTTCCTTTAAACTTTAAAGGGAGAAACGTCAATCCAGCAGCTATCATTCTTAATAATTGAATTGATTTTGTAGATCGTCGATGTCAAGGTTGACGAAAAGATTGTTCCAGTTGAGAGGATCACCCCAGTTCAACAAGTTCTCCCGGTTGAGCGTCGTCAAGTCGTTGACACCGTTCTCGACCGCGATCAAATCTACCGTGACCAAATGGTCCGTGAAGCTCTCCTCAAGGATCTCATCAAGGAGAAGTACATCACCCCAGAAATGTACGAACAAATCCGTGACATCCCAACCATCCGCAGGGAAGGACGTCAAATGTACGATATCACCACCCCATACGTCACCCGCCGTGAACAAAACATCTACACCCCATACAACCGTTTTGTCCAACAAGGTGAACGTGTCAACCTCTACAACAACTTGTACAACAAATTGTACAACACCGAGATCCCAACCATCCAAGAGAACACCGTCTACGATCGTCTCCCACTCCAACAACTTTTGGGAAACATTGTCGCTTAAGTGACTCTCCATTCAGCGAACCTTTCTCTCTACGAATCTATCGAATTTTTAGCTGAAATGTAAAAAAAATCCATCATTTTTGCGAGAAGCTTTTCATCTTGCAAAAGGTCGGCTAATAGTTCACAATCCTTTCTTCTTTTAGCGACTCGGATCGTCTCCACGACTTTGTCCACTGTTTTGTCGATCTTAAGTACCAAATATCTAGGCAGTTACATGTAGTGAGAATTCGATGAAAAGAACAAAATTCGAAAAATAGGCTGCTCTCTGCAAGAATCAGAGGCAGCTTGATTAAAATAAAAATGATAGCTACACTTCAAAACTAAATTTCAAAAAGTTGTTTTGCGTTTATCATTCATTCATGGTATTAGCATACACATACGCATGCATGTCCATGTCCATCCAAACACCGCACGAGAACTCAATAATCATACATAAAAAAAACCATATAATATTGAAAATACAACTTGTAAAATCAGGCATATTATCTTTGTAACACTTCATCTGGCAAAGTGCTCTCATGTTGCATTCAACACAAAAACATCCTTTGTATTATACTCTTCATTTCATTTTTAAGGTAAACTGGCGTTTGACGGGGATGCTGCTAATTGAGAATGCTATAATTTTAAATCATGATAGTCAAATGCAGTGTGATTAAGTGTTATTATTTTTTATTATGTAATATGTATAATTGTCTATTTGTCACCTTGTATGCAAGCCGCCGCCTATAACCGCGTTTTAAAGAAATGTGAATTGCTACTCTGAAAAGATTATCGAGTAGGAGTGGGACCTGTGTCACATATTTTACGATTACCTAGTATATGAAACTATGCTGCTGTACATCATGAGATGGCTAACTGTTTTAACTAGACAAAATATGCAAATACCCCCGAGTATTAATGTTGAGCACGATATCTCCTGCTGACTATAATGCTGACTTGGTCGACTTGTAATCAGGGTTGGCACATGTAAATACATGGGCCATGGAAATAGCATGGAAAAAGTATGTATTTACATGTAGATATAGGACTTAATAGGACCCTATTGGTAAAAGCATGGAAATAGAAAACATGGAAAAAGTCAGGGA
>JAANSN010005708.1:0-11883 GCA_036850665.1 Dicranocentrus wangi
ACCACTGGAAGATGCCTGTCCAAATTGGAGCTGAAAAGCTTCCATGTCCGCTTCCGTTGCAAATTCGGTTATATTAGCTACGGTGGAACGTAATAATTGCACATTAATTTGAAATTAATTGTTAGGAATTTTTAAATAGTCTTCACTAATTTTTCATTTTTGACATCAACCTTCAACTTCTTGATGCAGCCCTTGGCCTTTAAAGGGTATGTTTGGGTCAGGTTTAAGGAGGTCCAGGAATTTCTCCATTATTTGCCGCCCACCTTGGATTTTAGGGTTACATGTGAACCCAATAATTGGAGTTCGTCCATATCCATACAGCAATGAGCTTTGCAAAGGAGAAAGCAAAGCCTGCGCATGGTTCGAAAATGAGCACATCTTTTAGATTACAGCAATAAGAGTAAAATGTTCTGTCCAAGTTAATCGAATTTTTCTTTACCTGTTTGTTATATTCTTCAAAGAAATTGTCGGTTGGAGGAAATCCATCATCGAAAGGTACAATCTTTGTGCGAATGTAGGCGAGCGCGATGGTGAACAAAGTTGGTAAAATGATTTCACATGCCGTTACAATATACTGGCGCTTCAGGAGAACCAAATTTTTCCACAGGAGAAGGTATAACTTACGAAATATTGAAGTTTTCATTTTATTATTGTTAATAATCTGATTGCTTCTCGCTGTATTCAATGTTTAGACAATAGGCGAATACTGAGAGATTAGTCGGTTTTTATTTTATAAGTATAACCACATCTTAAGTAATAGTAATCACCATCACACAAGAGCCAAAAGTGTCAACGGGAACGCACCGCAATCCAAATTAAAGTGTCGAGAAAAGGGTGTTGCTAAATTTGACGTACAGGCCCATTATCTCAAAGTTGATAACGGTTTTTTGCTATCATCATGAAACCCAATTGATTTGGCAATATAGCAATATTTGCCGGAAAAAAATTATTATAGGTAGCTATCAGTACGTGTGCGTACGAAAATGTTTATCTTCCGGAAAACTATGCTTAAAAAGTATTTTGGAAATACAGCATGAATTTAAAGCATCGTAAAACATGCTGTCTGTAGATTTTAATAAGCGCCCAACAGTACACTATACACCTAAACCTAGCTGCAGCGACGAGATTATTTTTGAAGTCATTAAGGTAATGTGGTTTTCACTATAAAGCTTAAGTTTTTCAAAGCAACGTAGGAATTTGTGTAGTTTTCGGCGTCCGGTCCTCTGTTCTGATATTATCATATTATCCGTCAAGTTTGTATCTTTTGTTGTTGTTCTGATTTGTCTTGTAAGCTTGTAACATCCAGTTTTGAGCAAATTATAATTGCAAAATATGCATGCTACCTTTAACAAAGTGGGTTTTTGGCTGAGTTTCTAAATCCCATAAATGTTAATTTGGTTGAATCCATCGTTCATGATTCCGACAAGCAAGCATTTAACCAGTTTCAGGTTGAACTATATTATTTTCAGGAAAACATGCTTTCCATTTCCCGGAATACATTTAGTAATTTCCGCGTTTAGATTATGAGGAAAATCCAGGTTACAAGGAAAACATAAGGACATAACATAAGAAACAAGTCCACATTCACACAAGACCACAAACAAACATAATTATACGGAAAATATATACGTTACAAATTCTTGCTATTTATTTACCAACCTCCTATAATCTCCTCGGTTTTGCCAGTATATTTTTTCCGGTAAATCAGCTATATCAATTGAATTCGGGTTGCTACCATATGACGTTGAGAGATAATACTAATTTGATTATAGTGATATACGCGTATGACACAACTTGCTTTGTGTGATTACTCATCCCATCCCTTTCCCCTTTCACAGCTCAACATTGCTCATTCACACACTTTCTGACTTGATCCCTGTTTTGTGAACTTGTGAATAACTGGAAATGCTAAATGTGGTGACGCCATACCTTTTGTGGTTTACGTCCCGTCCTCCCGTCTAATAACGTCATAAATCTGATGAAGTTGTTTGGTTATCAAATGTGTTTTTCATGCGAATGTTTGAATTAGTTGCGTCAGTACTTCGGTAGTTGGATCTTGATCTGCAGTTTCAAGTTTCAATTCAAATTAAATATCAAGGGAATTGTCAAGCTTTTAATAGGAAATAGAAATTTTAGACTCGCATGTAGCGGTTCCGTAAAAAGGTTTTCAATAAAATATTAAAATATTTTGATTTTCAGATTCAGACTTGATTAAGCCTGGTTTGATTAGGTTAATAGATATTTGAAAAATCAAGGTCTATGCCACGTGTTATATGTGCAACTAGCGTCAAACAGCGTCCAAAATCTCCAGCATATTGTGCATAACATGGTATCATACGTACTTACATACATTACACCTTGATGGATTCTGCTACACAACTATTGCACTCTCTATCTATAAACGTCAGCCTTTGATCTTGAACAAAAATTGATATTGATAAGAGAGACCATTAGTCATTAAAAAAGCTTATATATATAGTCTCTTATCTTTCGGTGATAACACGCTATCAGCCACACCATGTCATTTCTATGTTACAACTACCAACTAATTTACTAATTTCTCAATAAGTGCATTACGTTGTTCATGAAAATGTTTTTGTCCCGCTGTTAGTTGCGTTGTGAAAGGTGAGAAAGTTTGCAACTGTGCACACCTGCGTACCCTGAAATACCAGTTCTTAAACAGGCTGAGTGTAATATAACTGTGCACTGTATGCGTGGGTGGGAGTTACAAGTTCAACATGACCAAGACTTTGCTAATTAAAAATTCTTACTCACTAACTTGTTGGAAATAATGTCCGAGGGGCCAGAATTTCTCCCAGGTGGGAGTCTTTATGTATTCATTGGAGTAGCAAGTGTGTTGTTTACAGTAAGTTGATTGCAACTTGCAACTGATTTTATTCTATTTGTGGAGAGGGAATTTCCTGATCACGGTTCGCTGGAAATCAATTGAATGGTTGTAAAAAATGATCACTTTCTTTGCAGATGATGATCGGTTGCTTTATTTACTACAAAGGAAAGGCCTATTTTAAGAGACCTGTTATAATTAGGAAAAAGAAAGTAAAAGGAGCAGCATCCTTTAGAAGGAACACCCGACGAAACAAATTTCTGATGAAACGGGGAGAAAGAGCAGAAGAAGATGAAGAGGGTGGTGCTTCCCAGAGTCAAATAGATAAGGTAAGAGCAGAAATTGATGCAAAATATAATAATCCAGAACTCTGGACTACGGAGACATCGGCGGTTTTCCCCTCCACCTCAATTGAACAAGTCGCAGTTTCAATCCATTAGCCCATGATTAGTTAGCCCAATTAATAATAACAGGATAAAACGGAACTTTTATTGATGCTGGTGCTACATATTTTTGTACTGACTCCAACTGCCAGAAACCTTATAATTCAATTACATGTATTATTCGTACTTTTGTAAAGAAATACATTTTTTATTGTTGCAGAGAAAGTTTGCAAGACATCAATTGATTAGTTTTATTATGCTTTAATGATTTGCTTTCCAGTATTTTTTCCTTG
Organism: Dicranocentrus wangi; assembly: GCA_036850665.1. NCBI lineage: Eukaryota > Metazoa > Arthropoda > Collembola > Entomobryomorpha > Entomobryidae > Dicranocentrus > Dicranocentrus wangi. The sequence continues at coordinate 3,522 of JAANSN010005708.1, forward strand.
GAGCATATCAATGAAGGCCTGTGGCATGTTTTCAAAGCCGTCTGTCACGCTTTGCTGTACCTTGATTTTCCCCTAAAAAGGATCGTGAAACAAATAACTCTGTGTTAAAGCATTGTGGGATTGTGAATTATTTTGTCTAGTTAGATTAACATCCGGTGTTTTGGTTACTTACCTCTAATATCCAGTCTCTTAATTGATCCAAGCCCTCAAACCACCGATTATCCCATTGACTAACCTGGAATCCCTCCATTTTTACTCCTCGAATCCGGAACTGGGGATAGTCAAACGGAACTGGTAGGAAACATGAAAGAAAACAAGCCGATCAGTTTAATTTTACGTACACTCAGGTGTAATAGGGCAATAGGTGTGTTGGTGTTCAAGTTATTTGCTGGTGAACGTAAACCTGGATGAAAAAAGGTTACCTGTTGTAACTTTTGAGCGGTCCGAGTTATACTCTGAAATCGAGCCACATTGAGCAATTCTGCCAAATTTGTTCATGTTTCTGACAACATGATAATTGAAGTCACCTGCAACCTAGTTATCCAGTAGACACAGTCAATATAATGTGTTGCTATTTATAATGACAACTATAATATAATGAGAGAATTTCGCGTACGAATTACATTGTCAAAGTAGCAATCAATCCCATTGGGAGCATGTTCCTTGAAGACTGCGTCCAAATCACTAACTTTCTTATAATTAATCGCAGCGTCGAATCCCAGGTCTTGAAGCCACTTAACTTTGTCATCGGAGCCTGCGAATCCAATTACTTTGCAACCTTTGAATTAAAAGAGATATATCATTTGCCAACTAGTTTAAATGTTACTCACGATCAGCTCGAAGTGATTTAAAATGATAATCTCAATGATTTTGGTTTCATCACAAACCCTTAATTTTCCCAATTTGCCCAACTGTACTGCCCACCGCACCCGCGGCTGCTGTTACAACCAGCGTTTCCCCAGATTTTGGCTTGCATACTTCCAAAAGACCGAAGTATGCTGTATTTCCTGGCATGCCAATTATCCCCAAAGCGTAAGAGTCTGGGAGTCCCTTCATATCTGGCATCTTATGAATCGTATGATAACTCCGGGGACCCGTCGGATCCGGTTTGTAAATTGTCAAGTCACGCCACCCAAAATTGCCGACGACCTGAATTCCCTCAGGAAATTCTGAATTGCGGCTCTTCAGGACTCTTTAAAAAGTATTGCCAGGAAGGGCCCATTAGTAATAAAATTAGCCTAATGGAGAACTAATTGTAATAAGTTTTAGTTTATGGCCATATTGAGCAACCTTGCAACCTGACCTCCAGGTAAAGGATTGCCAGGAACGCTTCGTAGTCTCATGTAAGGATCCACCGTTAGCCATTCCGCTTTTGCCAAAATTTCTATATCATTTATAAACAGTTACAAACAATGCCGGCTACCGTATTAGGATTTCCATAATGCAATAACAAGGTTTTGTTTTAGAAAGTCAAGTTCATTGAATCTTTACTTTACTATACTTTAATCTTACCCCCTTCATTCAACTGATCAGGAAGAATTTCTTCGACAATTTCAAAGTCACTTACTTTGGGAAGTCCCTGAAAGGGATGTTTCAACACGAAAGTTCTTGCCAACATTTTAACAAGAGATCTCGACATTACACGGTCCACGTACCCAAATGAACCTCTTATATTTTGGTTGGTTATAGTCACAAGCCAGTGTAAACTGACTTTTCTCCTAATCACAATGTCAAGTGTCACGTATATACAGTAGTGTATTGGTAAGAAGATGTGGATGTATAACGTAGGTAAATGTATGTGATGCGATGTAAAACTAATTGAAGATTTAGCTCTTATATTTGCAGTTTAGAAAGATATCCTGATATGCATTTAAAATGTAAAATGTAATGTAACAAAATATTAGGTATGTATATGGAAACGACACGCCAGGGATTCTAAAATTGTATCAGGTTTAGGATAATATTATTACAAACCGTCCGAACATTGAGATTTCATTAGGAGGAACACATACGTTTATGAATATGTGCAGGAAAACATCCATCCTCCATGTGCTCCGATAGGGGATATTATGTTATATTGGATAAATAGAAAAATAGATAAGTACAAGTGAAGAAGTGGTCCGTGTAGTCTACACCATACTACATCTGTATCCATCAGACAGCAACGCTGTGTGTCCTCAGACTCAACTCGCACAATCAGTATTGCCAACGTGCTGTTTCAAGGTCATGAATTAGCAAGCTGAAGGACGCACGTCAAACATCCCAACCAGCCAGAATGAAAACCTGATAAACGGACTGAATGCACATGCACACGGAAAAATGAGCGTAGCATGGAACGGTGGAACGTGGAACATGCTGGGTGAATACGTAAAATGTGAGATATGATATCTTCAATTATATACGTAAAGTAATGTATATGATGAGCATACGTTTACCCACCATAAATCCGGCGTAATTTAGTCGGTAATAATCCGGTATTTAAAACTACTCTAAAATGTTAAATAATTGCAGTTCCAATTAAGTATATTTACGTTTGTAAGAAGAGCAAGTTTTTCTTATTCTCGCATAGGTATTCATTTATTCCAACATTTTAGGAAAGTATTATACAATTGATTAGCCGGTTAAATAAATAATCATTTTTCTGCAATCCGCCAACAAAATTGGATGCTTATCATCGCATGTGATATGCTATGCTGTATAAAGGTTCATAGTATTAAGATTTTGCACGAGCGTTACTTGTCGTGGCGAGAGTCTTTGGTTGGGGGCTAGTTGCGCCTGATGAAGAACGTTTTGGAACAGCAGTAACCAGAGTCTTCGGGACGTACATGACAGGAGTTTGGAACACAACAACCTTACGCAATTTTTCGAATGTGCTGTTAATGATTTTGAAGTTTTGTTGCCAAACCCCATTAGTATGAAACAGTTTAGCAATATCTTCCTCTTGTTTTTGAGACAGATCTATTAAAGATTGAAGTCCCGAAGTTGGAGCTGGAGTGGTCGTGGTCTGCGAAGCAAATGCGTGAATTTTCAATGCCAGTGTGTCAATTTGTTCCTGAAGGGACCCTATCATTAAATATTTTAAGGAAAACTGCATTACACATGAGTAGAAGTGTTCACTCGCTCACAAGTTAGTTACACATAAGTTAATTTTGTTTGTGTCTAATTTTCAAGTTACCGATTCGAGTATTTATGCCGTTAACTTCTGTTTGCAGTTTAAGCAACATCTCAAGAGTTACAACCTAGGAAAATCAAATATTTCGTTAACAAAAAGCTTTCAAACAGAAGATAACAGAACACATGCATACCGGGATATGAAGGATTATTCTTTTTCACTTACTTCCTTGTGATGATCATGATCTGCAGGATGATCATCTTCGTCTTCTGTTTCTTGACACTTTAGGTCCCCAATTAGTAATGTAATAGCCAATATAATAAAAATACAACACAGGTTTTTCACCATTTTCGCAATGTTAAGTGAACAAGTTGGCGATGCAATTAATAAATAGTTTATGGTCACAATTTCAGGATCTTTGATCTATGCTCATGCAAACGCAGAGGGAATAAAAATCCGTTGATGGTTGACCATTCGAATCTGTCAGAAAATATGCTGAAAGAGAATTCCTTTGCATGTGAATATTATGAGGTTCGGGGAAAGTAACGTGACCATTCAGGGTTGTTATCAGATTTTCGATATGAATGTAAATGGAATCGTGTTTTCAAACAATAGGAAGCAGAATAAGCATACCAAATTGAATGACGCCCGGAAAACCTTAACGAATAGATGCGTGGATGCAATTAAATTAATTGTAACGCTTATACTACCCCGCGGTATTGAGGTCAGAGAGTTAGGTGGCACAAGCCAAAACATTCCAAATTCGCAACACGCAACCGTTACAAAGTGGGGTGCGTCAATTTGTGACAATTCCTGATTCTTTTGGAAATAGAATTTATCATTGTCACAATCTTTTAAACTATAGTTGAGGTTAAGGTTACTAGAGCACAACAAACTTCCGCTTCCGAACGTCCTGAAAGGAACCCACGGTCACCTAGATTCACGTGAAGTGCATGATGCCAATGTCATGCAGTGTACTCAGGAAAAATATAGGTAGATGTATAAATACAAGTATATGCCGAATCCGTGGAATCGAGCGAGACTACACCTCAAACCCTCCCCCTTCGTTCTAGATATTTGTAAAAAGCCGTAATATGCATAAAATTTGCAATATTCTAGGTGGAAAATTCCGGAAAAATCTTTGATTACTCCATTTCATTTTGACTCCGTGGCCGTGGCCACTGCATGGGTGTATTGTATTAGCTAGGGTACACAAAATATTGGCAAAACACGATTACCAAGGGGTGCACCATTCGAACTTCAAACTAATTGTAAGTCATGCTTGACAAAACTAAGCTCCCTACGCGCATTGTAAAGTCGATTTACGGGATTTACATATAAGTTTATTTGGAACTGGAGTTACTCGGAAGATGAAATTGAGTAATGATTTACACAAGGGAATTTATCTCGACCCATCTTGACTGAGTTTTATTATACAGATTTTTACTTTCAAATCTATGAAACTATGTAAGATTACAATTCTTCGACACTACAAGCCAATCAACGGTTGGCCGATCCCTATTTTCTTCTTCATATTTGTAAATGTCTGATTTACAATTCCAAAGTTTCTTCGCCACAAGTCGCGTGTATTAGTCAGCTTCCTCAACTGGCCTTCTAGCTTGGCCTGCATCTCAATTACTTGTGTCAGTAAGGGGTTCTGCGTGATGAGGTCCCCTTGTTGCTCATTTTCCTGCTGCTGTTGCTGAAGTTTGACGAGTTCACCGGTATACTCAATAATGCTAATTTCCATTGTATCTATTTTCGAGTGAAGAGTCCATAAATAACATTTACACATAATACATATAAACGTTTACAGTATTTTCAGTTGCAAAAAATCAAAGTTGCACTTACTCATGCTTCCGCGTATTGTTTTCAGCTGCTGCCGAATATCATTGTAAAATGTAATCAATTGTGTTTCCTTAAATTAAATAAAAGAACATGATAAATTTATCAAGGATCCCTTCATTTCATTGTAATCAAATTGAGAGTATTTCAGTTTTCACTAACCTCTTTCCCCTGTGCCAAAACTACGCAAATATTAAATTCGTTGATTCCATGCGTAAACATAAAAATAACTATTGCAATTACTTTGACTATACACATTTTAAAAATATACGTATATTTAGACAGTACAATTCTGAAATTATCAGTCATTAACTTATTCAATTATATTTATTATAACAGAACAACAAACGGAGAAAACGATACGAACAATGTGGTAGCAAACTCAAAATTCAACTAGCTCATCCAATCTAATCAACAAATAGCAACGTAAGAGATCATAATACAAAGTGTCATTTTTAACTCTACTAGAACTGGACTGGCCAGAGGTCACTAAATATATGTAAATCACCAACATCCTGTCCCATCAGTTTTAACCTTTACATTACTGCACGAAAGGAAACATGCGTACAATTGCGTGCCAAATATTACCCGTCTTGGAACAATGCAAAGGCTGACTCAGATGCCCGAGTGCCATACATTTAAATGATATATCAGATATGTGGCAATGACATGATGTACATTTACAAATTCCACACTTACTCTGCACACTCTTCACGCGTATCGTTCAAGAAACATTATTAAGTTACTAATTGACCGTTTGTAACAATCTTCCATGCAGAAAGCAGACTGGTCGAATTTCACTAAAAAGTCATTATTCGTCAAAAATACCGTAAGCTGGAATGTAACCAGCATTCCTCTTACTACATACTACAATGCGTCTTGCTAAGATAGGTTATCTTTGTGTATTGAAAACACAAAATGTTGGCCACTAGGTGATCTACATGGATTTTTCAATAATTCCTTCGTGGAAAGTGGTAACCTCATACTTTGTTAGCTTAATCCTTAAAGCAATTTTGCTTTCCCAATACTTTCCCATCGCAGATTTAACTTTAGCAGCATTTGCCGATTTCGGTGGTACGTCACCATTTGCACATTTTTCTCGCGTGGTTACAGCATGATTAACAAGGACTACAGATAAGTTGAGATGGTCCGCTAGCCACTGTAGTTTAAGGAGCAGATTTTCCTGATGAAACCTCCAAGCTACGGATAGAGAATTGCGATTAAAAATTACACCACCCTTACGCAACATTTTTCTCGCGTGGTTACAGCATGATTAACAAGGACTACAGATAAGTTGAGATGGTCCGCTAGCCACTGTAGTTTAAGGAGCAGCTTTTCCTGATGAAACCTCCAAGCTACGGATAGAGAATTGCGATTAAAAATTACAATTAAAATTAAATTAAAAATTACGCTTAGTTCTTATAAATACATGCCTTAATTAGCTTAATTTCTTAGCTTCCTCTATGGAAAGTAATACTCACAATAAATATCTTCTTGAACCACAGGATATATACATGTTGGAACCGAGTCGACCACCAGTAACCTCGTCTTTGTGTAAACTTGACTAATGCATCCTGCATATTCATTTCTAATATCTTCTAATCGTGATATTAACCTTTCGAAATTTGCTTCTCTAAACAAAATGACTCGCTCCAAAGCCTGCAAAAAGTAATGGTAAAATTGTCAATGCCAGGCATTAGTAAGTTATATACTACTATTAAATATACTTTCTGGAAGGTAATTTAGCAGTTTTATTTTTACTTACGATTAGGCACATACCTGCTCATTGCCATTGCATAGCTCAAGAAATCGTTTTCCACTAAAGTCATGCTTCATGTCAAAATACAAAACGTACGAGTCATTTCGACAAAAGTGGGAGGTGATCCAGAAATATCTTCTAATCGTGATATTAACCTTTCGAAATTTGCTTCTCTAAACAAAATGACTCGCTCCAAAGCCTGCAAAAAGTAATGGTAAAATTGTCAATGCCAGGCATTGGTAAGTTATATACTACTATATACTTTCTGGAAGGTAATTTATCAGTTTTCTTTTTACTTACGATTAGACACGTACCTGCTCATTGCCATTGCATAGCTCAAGAAATCGTTTTCCACTAAAGTCATGCTTCATGTCAAAATACAAAACGTACGAGTCATTTCGACAAAAGTGGGAGGTGATCCAGAAACACAACTGGCTCTTCCCCGTTCCAGCTTTTCCATACAAGTCTAGAATCTCACCTGCTAACAATCCTCCATGAAGCAGCTTATCTAACCTGTTAAAATTATACCACCAAATCACGCATTTAATTCATCAACATGACAACTTATGACTTGTATTCAATATACTTAAAAAATATTCCACACCACAATTCACCACATACAATAATATGCAATTCAAAAAATATAAGTAGTCCGACAGACTGTTGATGTGGTTTACAGTCAATTCTTAAATGATAATTAAATTATTAGTCACAAATGCAAAGGGATTTCTTACTTCGGAACACCTGTTGATCGTGGGATCGATTTTTCAGACAGTGCAATTTGCGGAAGAGATATAGGATGCGGTTGAAGATAAGCCAGAACGTCTTGTCTAAAATTGTGAGCCTCCTGCAAAAAAAGTTATTCAGTTTGTCATTTGTAGACCATTAATTTTTTTAAACCCAACTGTCACTTCCAAGCACAAAAATACGGCGCTGGAACCTCCTGACGCTGACATTTAATAACTTACGTCTTCTGTGATATCCAGTGACGTCGCGTACAACTGCTACCGGTGCTGTGACCACGTTCATTAAACTTTTAACCCCAGCCTGTTTCAGTGCTTCAATGTTGTCAGATGACAAATTTGAACAATTTAGATGATTAATTGCTTCCATCCTCCCTCAATACAATTTTTCACTTGTGAGACTTGTGACTTGCGTGGTGGGTGAGTCCGATGTTGTTGATGGAGTTGTAGTTGGAAGGGATGGATACAAGACACAAGTTAGTTATGACTTGATGACTGATGACCGTATGATCATCAGACAATGATCTCCGATCTCCAGTTGCAAATTTTGCACATGCTATTGCATTGCAAATTGCAATCCTATCAATAATGGCAAACAAGAAGTAGGCATGTGCTCGTGTGTACAATTACAATAATAATAATACCTTCGTGGTTTAAATGGAAATCAGTTGTCAGTCAACCCAAGTTCGAACGAAGTCATCATCAGACCAAGTCGAAGAAGGAAAGCTCAGGTATTTTGTATATCATGTCATGAATGATAATCACATCAATGAGCCAATATCCGATATCCTAACCTAATTGTAAGTACTGCTGCTGATATAGAATGTCAGAATGTGTTCGCGCTTCGGGCTCTGTATAAATTGAAGACTTGGGATTGCATTGTGCATGACAGACAACGCAACC
>JAANSN010005709.1:0-11883 GCA_036850665.1 Dicranocentrus wangi
AATGACGTTGTTCGACCGGCGAGCTCATATTAGGTTCAAGCTCAAACAAACACGTCCACCACGACAAGGGACTCCACGACTGCGACTGTCCACGACGGGGATTGGGGGGGGGATACGGATACACGCAGAAAACACAACAAAAGTAAAATATCGCTGGCTTAAAACTTTTTTTTGCAATGTGGAATGTGGTGTTATGTTATGAAGCTCCCATGCATGCACCTTTCTTAATTATGCGTATTATGGCTTGTAGTTAACAACGGAAATGAAAGGTGCTAACAAGTACTTGAGTATTGAAGGGATGCAAAACTGATTTATTACTTACATAAGTATTATGACGATGATGATTGACAATAGGAATCCAATCCTCCCAATTTATGGAAGGCTATATATATATATAACATTTTAGTCTTCCACGTAATAACTGCATCTGTACCACTTGTACTTGTGTGTGACTTGCTCTTATCACCATCGAGGTTATCTAGGCACAAATCTGATTTTGAAGGGTTGTGGGGAATACGTCATGCCCGACTTTGGAAGATGGGAAGGAACCTCATCCCCCACGACCCGGACGTTAAATGTGCGAAGTAGTGTGGCAAAGTAGATGAAAATCGACTTTTCCGCTACGCTTTGGCCGACACATACTCGTTTCCTATGTGGCATTGCAAGTAAAGAAGCATTCGGCACATTTCCAAATTAAACTTTAATTATATTTCTTCAAAAGTCAGTTTTGATTTTGTTTTGCAGTAGTGTACCCATCGCCAAACGTGACCAAGCGGCTAATGGCTTTTGTGTCCAGCTGCCCTTCTGCTGATAGAAATCGTTCGGGGAGAAATTTAGTCGGCTCTGTCCATTCTGTCTGACTGAAATTTGCAGCCTGGATGTTTACCAGGAGCGTAGTTCCTTTCTTGATGAGATGTCCCTTAAAGTGAAAGTCCTCTGTGGCCATTCTGGGTGGTGTAAATGGAGCCACAACAGACCATCTTAGGGATTCCATGACAGTAGCAAAAGTGTATGGAATTCTAGAATATAGAAACAGATAAATTGCAGAAAATGTTTCAACAGTAATTTTATGAGAAACAAAAGCCAAGCCAGTTTGATCACTCTAGTGAGTGACTACCTACCTGGTTTTCATTGACCAAGTTATATCCTCGTTTTCCTCAATCTCAGAGTCAATCTCCTTCTGAACTTTCTCCTGAACGTGGGGATTTAATAAAATGTAAAGCATAGCAAACGACATGGATTTACTACTTGTTTCTGCACCAGCTATGAATTACCAAAAAGTACTATAATTATATTACACATTACATGTAATGTAAGTAAAAAAATGTTTAATTTGACAAGCCAGCAGATGCTCATCTGAAAAGCAAGGATAAAGTGTGTGTCATATTTGTTTTATACCTTTAGAAAATTTGAAAGACAAAGACAAACATATTTTGCTAGTCTGTCTGTGTAGTCTGACCTGTGTACAGGGATTGAGGGTCTCCTTGAGTTTCATCAATTTTTGCGAGAAAAGCATCAACATAACATTGCGGATCCTGGCGATACACGCCTGACTCACGATGCTCTCTAATTGTCTCCTGTAACATGAATTAAATGATTAAATTAAGATGAGAAATTGAGGTATGTGCTATTTTGACATTATGAAGTACTTATACCCTGGCAAACTCATGCAGCTCTTGGACCAACTTCATCTGCACATTTTTCCCAAACCAGCGTGGGAAAAGGTGCCACAAGGGTGGGAAGGCGATGGTAGTATCCATCGCGAAATTGCTGCTTTTGGAAAATCTCTCGCTAATCTCCAAAAATCTACGAATCTTTGCATTCCCTTCTTCATAGTTAATCCCTGTAACGAGCCTCATCAAAATATTGATCATGGACACTGAGAACATATCATCCGCCCGATGTTGAACACTTTCTCCAGCTGGATTTTGGTCAATGTCGGATTTCAAATTGGAAATAACTTTCTGGAGCTCCTGGTTTATCACAATGTCCATGGAGGATGCTTTCCCGAAGCCAAATTCGCGGAGGGATCTTAAAGTAAAGCCTCGAAGAGTTCTCCAGGTTTCGTCATTGCCGAAAGCAATTCCTTTTTAGAAAAGTCAGTAATTAAAACACATTTGATACGCTATAAATGAGTTTCATTAAGACACTTCCAATTTACCCAAATTTTTGTACCAGTTCCTTGCTTGGAAAATCATTGCCAAGTTACTCCTCCCGAATGCTTTCTCATGATTCAATATTTCCTTTACAGAGTCGTACGAATTGAAGGCCACTGAAAAATACGAAATTGTCAATGTCATTGTCTATATATTGTCGTTAAATCTAATGTAATGTTGATTCTTGTTGTACTGTTTGTAATTGCTAATTTGCCTTCACCTGCATTGACCATCCCCATTTTAATATGAATCACGTCCCCATACCTTTCCGACAATTGTTGGAAAGCGATGGATGGATACGGGGAACTCGGGATGAACAATAAGCTCCCAAGAAATGGAATACGTGGTGGTCCTGAATGAAATAAGATAAATGAAATTTGATGTTTTCTACAAATAATAAAACTGAAATTTAATTATCGCCTACCTACCTGGTGGAAACCCGGAGTATCGGCGTTGATCCTCAATGTACCACCAACAGAGGGATAGAAATCCTAATAAAATTGTTCCCAGAATGAGCAGAACCATGTTGACATACGTGTGGCAAGCCAATGTACAAGCAAAACTAAAATGATATTTTAAAGTAATATATAAAGTATAAAGTAATTGGGGAAGTTTTGAATTATACGTTGGATTACAAGAATACGAACTAGAATTCCGTTTATGCACTTGATAATGCAAAGGGCTACTTTGTGAAAGCTTGTGTCTATTAAAATATAAATAACCTCTAAAAAGCCTAAAATGAATTCAATACAAACAATTGTTATTCCAATGAAGAAAATACGCATATATGAGAAATTAGAATGATCATGATTATGACGTGGCAGACTGGACAGTCTCCAGTCTATAGTGGAGAATGAACCAAAATACCCATAGCATAACGTAGATAATTGGATAATATGGAAGTGGATGGAGGATAGTGAGCAGTTTACCTTAGAATTCTTTACGTCATATTCATGAAACCTGTCCTGTCAATCACTCACGCACGATCATAATCGTGAATACCTACTAAACTAGGTTCAACAAGCGTAAAATACCCTGTTTTTAACATCGTGGTAGGTACACCATACAGTACTTGTTCGCATGTTAATAAGTTGGTAGACTGTTGTTACCATTGAATCCGCACATCTCGATGCAATAAAATTTTTGTTCTGTGCATGCTAGAGTTTGTGTAAAAAACCGGTTCTGTGTATCACCATTCTCCTCACTCGACAGCTTTATAGTCTTCAATATTTTTTTACAACCTAATCTCAAAAGCCCTCTTTTCAATTAAATGTGCTAACGCTAGTAGCCCGAACTATATCAATGACAAGTCTGTATTGTAATAATTTAGTAAGTATTTTGATAACACGGTCAACCACGAAAGCTGCCGTTGCGAGTAAGACCCCGTATCCTAAAATTGATAATATGACAATAATATTTCCATCCATTCTTGTTTCAATTCTTCTCTGACTGTGTTTACAGGTTTATTATCGTGATCCAGCCAATTCCAGCAATTCCACCAGCACCATTGTCAATCCTTCCTAATCTCTGGATAACCTGCAACCAGATCATAATAAATTGGAAAATATTTATTTTTTACGCATTTTTAAGTAAAGGATTGGTATGATGACAACAGTATGATTTTTTCTGCTGGATTCGTGGAAAGCACGCTTTTCCCCATTTTGGGAACTTTAGAGTTATAAAAATGCAATTTTCCGGGTCAAAAGATATGACCAAGTTATTCTTAGCGTACGGATTGAAGTGAAAACATGAGAAATGACACAAAAGCAGGGAGCAAAATTTTCAGCAATGTAATGTGTTAGCGACGAGATGAGATATGAGGTGAAAGTTGGAGAAAGTCAAAATATTACATTCGAGTGGCGTAACATCTAGGTATACGCTAAGTTTTTGCTTTCCTAAATATTTATTGATTGATAATATTGACATAACAGTAACGCGAGATGAGAATCAATCTGTACCTAATTCATTGTATATGTTTATTAATTATTACTGAAATCGAAGGTTAAGTTATTAAATTAATGAGTTCGCTGTCCCTTGTGATACATATAATCCTTCCTTACTCCTCAATTGTCGCTCATTTCCAAAATGTTTTGACCAATTCCCATTTTGTGTGGTGTAAATCAAAACTGAAGGGCTGGATCAGTCAAATACTCACTCGCCGGAGATGCCAGGTAGCCCTTCAACCAAGGCGTCTCGTTCTCATTATTTCTAGCACCAACATCAGCGGCATGCTCCACCAGGTATTTCATTGCTCCCTTGTGAAACGTCAAATAGTTGGAGGCCATCCGGTGAAGCGGAGTGTCGAAATTGCTGTCCTTGGCGTTCACTTCAGCCCCGTTTTCAATGAGGAACTTGATGCTTTCGAATCGATTATTGTAGGATGCATAATGTAAGGGAGTTCGTCCGCTATTATCTTGAACCTTTAGGTCAGCCCCTTTCTGGAACAGGTACTTCAGATCATCGATATTTCCCTCAGCGAGCTCATTCCTCATGCAAGCAAAGTGGAGTGGGGTCGAGTCCATGTGATTCCTGACATTCACATCCGCCCCATGCTCCACAAGAAACTTGATAACCGGAAAGTAGTTTGTCAAGGCGGCGTAATGGAGCACGGTATTTCCTCCAGTGTCCCGCTGATTAATGTCAGCCCCACTTTTGATAAGGTATTTCACCGGCTCCAAGTCCCTGCTGAGGGCGGCATAGTGCAGAACGGAATTGTGTCCCCCACTCACATTTGCCCCCTTCCCCACCAAATATTTCATTGCCTCTATTTCTGAGTAAAATGCGGCCAAATGGAGGGGACTGTAACCGTATATATTTTCGCTGTCTACGTGAACTCGAGCCTCCTCCACGAAATATTGGAGAATGGAGATTTCTCCATAGGCTGCAGCAATATGAATTGGGCTGTTTCCGTTCCTCCGTCGAGCAGTCAAACTGTCGCCAGCTGCGGCGCGATAACGAACCGCCTTCAAGTCTCCCGATGTGATTGCTTGGGCGAGAGTTAATTTATTGTAACCGACAGTGGTTCCGCTTTCTGTGGTTGTACGACTCGAGGGGTGTTTTTGAATTAAATCTTCAGTATACAGGGTGACATCTTGAAGGGCCGCCTTGAGTGCTACCAGCATTTCTTGATCCATGTCCGCAACGTCCTCTTGCAAAATGTTTTTCTTCAAGTAGTTTATAATGTTTGTTTTGAGGTATGCCTGAAGCAAGTCTCGTTTTGGAAGCTTTACAAGATTCATTCCCTCGTTGGGGTCTATATTTGGCTCTATTTGTGCTAAATATTATGGTGAAATACAAAGTCTTTTATAGAAACTTTCTCCGAAATTCCTACTACAACTGACGCACATTTTATTGAATTTTGTGTTGTTACGTACATGCTCTTCCATTGTCAATACTGCTCGCCCAACAAAATGAAACAAATAGGGCTAAAAACTTCATTTTGAAAATTATGAATCAAGGGTGACAGGAAAAATTCCTTCTTGTACCACCTTTGCCACTTGGATTACCCAAATCTTGTAGTTACGAATCAAACACACCCCGTCGGCAAATTTGTTATAATCGATAATATATGATATAGAAACTATATGTTTGACCTAAAGTATGGCTGGAGTATTGCTACCCTATAGGAGCATTCAGTTAAAACATAATTATTTTTTGTCATTGTGCTAGTAGTACTACAATTATTGTAATTACAGTGAGATCCTGCTGACTCAAGTCCATCACTGACTATATAATACCTATGTATATGGGTTATAAGAGGACAGGTAAAAAAAGTTTACACAACAAAATGGATTGGTTTGATGTGATGATGAATTCCATATTCCATATGTGCAGAAAAGAGAATCTTCAAATCAATTAACACGCATGCACCACCTCCTCGTCATGAAGCAGTTATTTGCCTAATACAGTTCCGCGGATGCATTGCCACATGCATACCAAATTGCCAGACTCGTAACGAAATATATCTGGGGGCTGGCTGGATATTACAAATAGACGACGATCATATTCGCTCACTAGGTGTTCAATTATTATTATTTATATATGCTCGTTATGCGGTTACGGTTACAGTGCGATGAACAGATGAATAATTTCCGTCAACTGTTGAATAATTCACGCCAAGTTCAGTGCTCTGACATTTAGCCAGCAATAAAATTATGCACATAAAACATGGTTCAAGGTAAGTGGAAGTTTTGCAAAAAAAAGTTTCATTTTTACACGGACTAATATCCTTAGGTATATGATTTGTTGGTTAGGAAAACATCAAAAATACATGCTCCACAGCACAGCAGAGTGACTAGCAAGACAGATAGGGGGAAAAATCTGACATTTCACTTTAGACGTGAAATACTTTTTTCATATAATTAAGATTAGCATAAAATGAGCTCCAATTTAAGGAGAACCCTGTTTTAGACATGAGTATCGTAAGCAGAAGCAGAACACATATGATATATTCCACTGGTTCAAAATCCAAGGGCCGGATCAGCCAAAAACTTTTCCGATGAAGTTGCGAAATAAGCCATTAGCCAAGGGGTCTCTGCGTCGTTGTTTCGAGCACCAATATCAGCCCCGTGTTCCACCAGATACTTGATTGCTCCCTCGGAGTAGGTCAAATAGTTTGTGGCCATGTAGTGCAGGGGTGTATCGTAGTTGTCATCTTTGGCATTCACGTCAGCCCCATTTTCAATCAGAAATTTCAAGCTTCGCAAGCGATTAGTGTAGGCCGCGTAGTGCAGTGGGGTTTTCCCTGCTTTCGTCGTGGCCTTCAGGTCTGCCCCCTTTTCAACAAGATACTTTAGCACATCCGCTCCGTCCCCATCCTTGCGTTCCTTTCTTTGGCAGGTGGAATGGAGAGGCGTCAGTCCGAAGTTGTTTTTCGCATTAGTGTCCGCTCCATTCTGGACCAGAAACTGGACTATTGGCAGATGACTTGTGAGGGCCGCCATGTGGAGCACACTGTTTCCCCGGCTATCCTTCGCATTTACATCCGCTCCAATATCAACAAGATATTTTACAGCTTCTAGCTTCCTGCTGAGGGCGGCGTGATGGAGCACGGACCTGCTGCTGCTCTCCCCCGTCACATTTGCCCCCTTAGCTATTAAATATCGCATTGCATCCATTTGCCCATAATACGCAGCCATGTGGAGTGGACTGAAGCGGTACACATTCTTTGTCTCTACCGGAACCCGGGCCTCCTCCACAAAGTATTGGAGAATGGCTAGTTGACCGTATGCTGATGCGATGTGGATCGGTGTGTGACCATTCCTCCGGCGGGTGGTTAAACTGTCCCCAAACGAGACGCGATAGCGAACAGCCTCCAGGTTGCCCATTGTAATAGCCTGGGCTAATGACAAATTTTTAAAGTCGACGGCGGTGGAAGGGGTAACGACAACAGCCTCTGGCTCGGGAACAGCCCGACTGCCCGATGACGGGTGATGTTGCAGTAGGGCGTCAGCAAACAGGGTAACATCCTGAAGGGCCCCCTTTAACGCTATTAGAGTGTCTTGGTCCATGGTGGCAACGTCATCCTGTAAAATGTTTTTCCTCAAGTAATTAATGATTTTGGTTTTCAGATAGGACTGGAATGCATCCCTCTTGAAAAGCTTGACTGTGTTGAGTCCATCCTTGGCCTCTGTGGCTACATCTAAATTTGTCTGGATTTGTGCTGCAACAAAATGCGCTTTGTTAAATATGCAGTTTGTAAATATTTCATTTGAAACATAGAAGCATAGATATATACATATTGATATAACTACTTACATGTCGCTGATGCTCGTTTGTTATTACAGCTAACGCAAAATGTTAGGATGAGAATGATTCCAAGTTTCATTTTTCACCTGCTGAACTTGACTGTTGGTAATGATGTGCGTAAGGTAGTGAAGATGAGAATGACTTTGCATGTACACCTGGGAAGCTATTTATTCCAGGATTTAATTCATAACTTGAATGCTCGTTTTTTGTTATGTGCCATTTATTTTAGGGCGTCAGCACTGTCACCGTTAGCTTTTCTACGTCTGTCTGTCTGGCCCGCTTTTAATTGCTTTCCGAGTATTTGTTCTTAGCCACATAATATTTAGTGTTTCATGTGTTTATGTCAGGTCAGGTATGCTTTCTGAAATCAATTATTTGATAATTGTGTAGACGAGCTTTTGAAAGTTGAATTCAAAGATGAACGCAGCCGTCTAGTAGTCATTACAATGGCACATCTCCCATGTGTTTACATATCGTTCATGTAATGCCGTTCTTGCAAAACTGACTGGCAGTTGGAGGAGATGATCATTAGTCAATTGCTCAACTTGCTTTAGCGTGTATTACTTGAGCAAAACTTCATTAATAGTCACACTATAAACCGAAACAAAAATGTCATGCATATGCATTATTACTAAAATAATTGATTTGGATTCGTCACGGCATCACAAATTCGAATTTATATCTGATTTCATGATATGCCAATCGTAAAATCTCACGCGGTGGTACTAATTAATTACTTAAATATGCATGCTAACAAAGCTGCTTTTACTAATAGCAAACTGGTAAAGTCTGGGAATGATGTTACTTGTGCATGGGATTGCGACACACTTGTTCCCTGTCTCCAATCTAAAAACTTTTTTGTAAGCATGCCGTCCTTCTGCATCCTCATGCAGATTACGTAGGACTTATTGTTAGTTAATAAACTGCTTTTTGGGTTGACTGCAGTAACGGAGATAGATCCCAGCAGAATGTAGTGACTCATTCGACCTATACTCATCATACGCATGCAAATTATTTTTAAATTGAAATTGAGCCGTGCTCGCAATTAGCGAGTTAGTGTGATTTATCTTATGGAAGGGTACCTGCTGCTGGAAGGATAAGGATGTCTATTGAATATAGTACCCTGAATGTCACCGGCAACTCACATGAACCAAAAGTGTTAGTAACATTTTATAAATAGGGTCATAGATGGATGAATCCCGGGTCAATTGCCTCATCCCTTTCTATCAAACTGTCACTGTTAATTCGACGGGGCTCTTACAAAGTCCTATAATTTGCCATTTTGCAAAATAATTGCAGGTCATGCTTTCAGTGGTAGCATATATAATTCCATAAAAGATTTATACTCTCCGCTAAAATATTATGCTTATGCTATTTAGATAAGAGAAGTGCATCCATATTTCTTTGTAATCATTCATATTCCATGGTGGATTCGCCACATGCTCACCAGTTATTCATCGCCATGCAATAAATTAAGTCCTCCAAATAACTGCCAGTATTGTAGGAACTAGAGAATCTCACATTTCCTATGAGCAATCCATGTATAATTAAATGGCGATCTGCTTAAGTCCAGACTTCATTAACTAACCAATTTGGTCAGGTCAGAATGCCAGTCCAGGAAGTATCATAAAATATGCAATGATGCAAGATGCATTAATAAACATACAATCCATTTTTGCAAAACAAGCTTTTTCAAGCACCTCCATCCATTCATGCAGTTTGCAGTAAAATAGGTTTGACGGGGGTACGAAATACCACCAAGGCCTTTCCGTTTTAGATACTCAAATCCTTGCAAAATTTGGAATTTGCAGAAAAACTCTAATTCCAACTGTCACTTGAGCAGTATGGAGTGTCTGAATAAGCTTTTCATTGTAGTCTTCCTTGTAAGCTTCCTTTCCGAAGGATGGTGTGATGGTAAGTGCCTCTTAATTTACGTACTTGCTTATTCACGAGCAATTATAAATAAATATACCAAAGTCATTCCCAGCCAGCTTCACGGGGTATCGGTCTAACAAAACCCTTTCGTTTTTTTAAAAACCCATTAGAGAGTACAACGGAAGCCGCGAACTACCAAAACTTGACCCTCGTGGAAGCCATCAAAATGGGCGACTTGGAAGCTGTTCGATATCGCGTCGCGGCTGGGGACAGTGTGACAAAACAAGGGCGAAGTGGGAATGCAGCTATTCACGTCGCCTCAGCCTACGGAAGAGTTCCCATTCTTCAGTATCTCGTGGAGGAGCAAGGTGTTCCAGTGAACACTACCAATTTGTACGAGTACACACCGCTGGATTTGGCGACCACTTTTGCGCAAGTTGAAGCAATGAGATATCTCGTAGGGCGGGGGGCAAACATTTCAGCCCCAACTGGAGGTCGCTCAGTCCTGCATGAAGCAGCAATTAGTGGGAATTTAAGTCCCGTGAAATACTTAGTTGACCACGGGGCCGATGTTAACGGAAGGGACGAGTATGGGGAAAGCGTGCTGCACTACGCCGCCTCCATAAACTATCTTCCGGTGGTGCGGTTTCTCGTCGAGCATGGAGCAGACATTAATGCCAAAAGCGATGACGGGACCACGCCACTCCTATCTGCCTGCCTCAGACAGGAACGGGACGATGAAAATTATGTCCTCAAGTACCTCGTTGGAAAAGGGGCGGATGTGAAGGCTCGTTTTAATGACGGGGCCACTGCCCTACATACCGCGGCTTACAAATATGACTTGAGAAGCATTCAGTTTTTGATTGAACATGGGGCTGATTTGAACGCCAGAGATAACTACGGAGATACTCCACTCCATTATATGGCTTCAAACTCGCTAATATTCCACGAGGGAGCAATCAAGTATTTGGTGGAACATGGAGCAGATGTTGGTGCAACCAATAATGACGGATTCACCCCTTTCGGAAGGACCTACTCGGCGACCCCTGCTTACAAATTTTTGATTGATCCAGCGCTTTAATTTATAACATAGTAATTACACCACTTATGTCTTGGGATTTCATAGAATATGAAAGGAATTGATACTGCGATTTGTCTTTAAGCATAAAAAATAAATGCAATTCGTATGCAACATAAACAAAAAATGCTCGTTAACCAGTGCAATATTGGCCACCATAACGGAGCATATTATTATTCCAACAGCGTTGCGATTGCGGATTGCAAAATATTATGTGCATATGGGATAACATAAAGAGAAACACAATTCATTTATGAGACCATTTATGAGCGTGCACATATAATTACTTTCATTCATCCAGTCGTCGCAAAATAATATTATTAGCTGTGGCGTGACGCGGCTAATTGTAACAAAAATATCTCCAAGGTCAAACCTTTGTCTTTTCTTCGCTGACCAGACCGGCAGGTATCCAACCAATTCTTTACCATTCTTGAGGTGAAAGGATATGACCCTGATAAAAATGAGACTTGATCAACGGATGTAGTTATCTCGGATTAACAGAATTAAACGGAGTTGCATTTTACTGCACTTGTTAAATTATTTAGAGATGATATGCGAATGAAAGGATAAATTAGCACATTAGTCCTTGAATTTTATAATTTATTTTCGAATCTCGCGTGCTTTATTGTTCCGTATGGTTTTATAAGTAGTGTTTGGAACCAGAAAGGTAAAAGGCTTTTCCCAGAATATTCAGTTTGCATCTTGCTCCTTGGTGTGGTGTATCCTCATATGTCGTTTCAGCAAAACTCCCTGGATAAACGCAGCCCCGCAATGTTGACATTTGTAGGGTCTCTCGCCAGTATGTTGCCTTTGATGTATGTCCAGGACATGTTTCTGTGCGAAACGCTTTGGGCAATAGCTGCACAAATATCGCAATTCCGACTCGGGTAAATGCCTTTTTAGATGTTCCCTAAGATTATATCGCGTCCTTGTGCTAAATCCACATTTGTCACAGGAAAAGTTCTTGGAGCCCGTGTGCGTACTGGAGTGCTCCATGCGTCTTAGCTGGCTATGAAATACTTTGGG